>JAUPFR010000020.1:4043681-4206181 GCA_036925125.1 Oreortyx pictus | reverse complement strand
TGCAGTCACGGGACACTCTCTTTCCTTCGGGATCGACTCAGCAGTGGGTGCTCGCTGCCGTATCGCCTTCAGCGTTAGTGTAAGGCCTTCGGTTTATCGGACACTCTCTCTTGCTCATTTTATTTGATTTATTAGCTTCAATTCCAATTATATTGTATTATATTGTGTTATTTTGCTTTCTGATATCTTATTTAGTAAATTAGCTTTCCTCCTCAGATCGTTGCCGCTGTTTTGTTTCTAGGGCCCATCTCCCTTTTTCCTTTCCACCTTTCCCTTTCCTGGGGTGTGGGTCTGCGGGTCCCCCACACCAATCGTCACGGAACCGGGCCGATCCAGCCCGGTAAACCGTTGACAAATGGATTGGTGAGAGAGAGAGAGAGAGATGCCGATTGGAAACGGATCGGTGAGAGAGAAAGAGGCCGAATTGAAATGGATCCGTGTGAGAGAGAAAGAGAGAGAGAGAGAGAGAGGACGGATTGAAATGGATCGGTGAGAGAGAGAGAGAGAGAATGGCTGGATTGATACGAATTGGTGAGAGAGAGAGGACGGATTGAAAGGGATCGGTGAGAGAGAGAGAGAGAGGACGGATAGAAACGGATCGGGGAAAGAGAGAGAGAGAGAGAAAGAGGACGGATTGAAATGGATCGGTGAGAGAGAGAGAGAGAGAGAGGAAGAATTGAAACAAATTGGGGAGAGAGAGAGTGAGGCTGGATTTAAACGGATCAGTGAGAGAGATAGAGAGAAAGGCTGGATTGATACGAATTGGTGAGAGAGAGAGAGAGGCTGGAATGAAATAGATGAGTGAGAGAGAGAGAGAGGACGGACTGAAATGGATTGGTGAGAGAGAGAGAGAGACAGGCCGGATTGAAATGGATCGTAGAGAAAGGGGGAAAGAGAGAGAGAGAGAGAGAGAGAGATGCCGAATGGAAACGGATCGGTGAGAGATAAAGAGGCCGGATTGAAAGGGATCGGTGAGAGAGAGTGAAAGACAGTAAGAGTGGACGGATTGAAACGTATCGGGGAGAGAGAGAGTGAAGCTGGATTTAAACAAATTGGAGAGAAAGAGAGAATACGAATGGAAATGGATCGGGGAGAGAGAGAGAGAGAGAGAGGCCGGATTGAAATGGATCATGGAGAAAGGGAGAGAGAGAGAGAGAGAGAGAGAGATGACGAATGGAAATGGATCGGTGAGAGAGAGAGAGAGAGAGGACGAAAGAGGGAAATAGAGAAAAAGAGAGGACAAATGGAAATGGATCGGGGAGAGAGTGAGAGGACGGATTGAAACGGATCATGGAAAGAGAGAGAGAGAGGGAGAGGCCGGATTTAAACGCATTGGTGAGAAAGAGAAAGTGAGTGAGAGAGGCCAGATTGAAATGGATCAGTGAGAGAGAGAGAGAGGACGGATTGAAACGGATCGGGGAAAGAGAGAGAGAGAGAGAGAGAAAGAGAGAGAGAGAGGCCAGACTGAAACGGCTCGCAGAGAGAGAGAGAGAGAGAGAGATGATGAATGGAAATGGATCGGTGAGAGAGAAAGAGAGGCCGGATTGAAATGGATCAGTGAGATTATAAGAGGTCGGATTTAAATGGATTGGTGAGAGAGAGAGAGAGATATGCCGAATGGAAACGGATCGGTGAGAGATAAAGAGGCCGGAGTGAAATGGATCGGTGAGAGAGAGAGAGAGAAAAGCTGCATTGATACGAATTGGTGAGAGAGAGAGAGGGATGCTGGATTGAAATGGATCAGTGAGAGAGAGAGGACGGACTGAAATGGATTGGTGAGACAGAGAGAGAATTTGGATTGAAATGGATTGTAGAGAAAGGGAGAGAGAGAGAAAGAGAGAGTGAGAGAGGACGAATGCAAATGGATCGGGGAAAGAGAGAGAGAGAGAGAGAGAAAGGCCGGATTTGAACGGATTGGTGAGAAAGAGAGAGAGAGAGAGAGAAAAGCTGCATTGATACGAATTGTTGAGAGAGAGAGAGAGAGGCTTGATTGAAATGGATTGGTGAGAGAGAGAGAGAGAGAGATGATGAATGGAAATGGATCGGTGAGAGAGTGAGAGGACGGATTGAAATTGATCATGGAAAGAGAGAGAGAGAGGGAGAGGCCGGATTTAAACGCATTGGTGAGAAAGAGAAAGTGAGTGAGAGAGGCCAGATTGAAATGGATCAGATAGAGAGAGAGAGAGGCCAGATTGAAACAGATCGGGGAAAGAGAGAGAAAAGCCAGATTTGAACGGACTGGTGAGAAATAGAGAGAAAGTGAGAACGGCAGTATTGAAAAGGATTGGTGAAAAAGAGAGAGAGAGAGAGAGAGAGAGAGAGAGAGAGATTACGAATGGAAATGGATAGGAGAGAGAGAGAGAGTCCGGATTGAATTGGATCAGTGAGAGAGAGAGAGAGGACGGATTGAAACGGATCAAGGAAAGAGAGAGAGAGAGAGAGAGAAAGAGAGAAAGAGAGGCCAGACTGAAACGGCTCGCAGAGAGAGAGAGAGTGAGAGAGATGACGGATTGAAATTGATCGGTGAGAGAGAGAGAGAGAGAGAGATTGGCTGGATTGATACGAATGGGTGAGAGAGAGAGAGGACGGATTGAAAGGGATCGGTGGGAGAAAGAGAGAGAGGACGGATTGAAACAGAAAGGGGAAAGAGAGAGAGAGAGAGAAAGAGGACGGATTGAAATGGATCGGTGAGAGAGAGAGAGAGAGAGAGAGAGAGGCCAGTCTGAAACGGATCGCAGAGAGAGAGCGAGAAAGAGTGAGAGAGAGAGGAAGTATTGAAATGGATCGAGCAGATAGAGAGTGAGGCTGCATTTAAAAGGATTGGTGGGAAAGAGAGAGAGAGAAAGAGAGAATACGAATGGAAATGGTTCGGGGAGAGAGAGAGAGAGAGGACGGATTGAAATGAATCAGTGAGAGTAAGAGCGGCCGGATTTAAATGCATTGGTGAGAAAGATCAAGTGAGTGAGAGAGCCAGATTGAAATGGATCAGAGAGAGAGAGAGAGAGAGAGGCCAGATTGAAACAGATCGGGGAAAGAGAGAGAAAAGCCAGATTTGAACGGACTGGTGAGAAAGAGAGAGACAGGGAGAACGGCAGTATTGAAAAGGATTGGTGAAAAAGAGAGAGAGAGAGAGAGAGAGAGAAATCCTGGATTGATACGAATTGGTGAGAGAGAGAGAGAGAGGATGGATTGAAATGGATCAGTGAGAGAGAGAGGACGTACAGAACTGGATTGGGGAGAGAGAGAGAGAGAGAGGAAGGATTGAAATGGATTGGAGAGTAAGAGAGAGAGAAGCCGGAATGAAATTGTTGGGTGAGAGAGAGAAAGAGAGAGAGAGAGAAAGGACGGATTGAAATGGATTGGTGAGAGAGAGAGAGAGAGATGCCGATTGGAAACGGATCGGTGAGAGAGAAAGAGGCCGAACTGAAATGGATCAGTGTGAGAGAGAAAGAGAGAGAGAGAGAGAGAGGACGGATTGAAATTGATCGGTGAGAGAGAGAGAGAGAGAGAATGGCTGGATTGATACGAATTGGTGAGAGAGAGAGGACGGATTGAAAGGGATCGGTGAGAAAGAGAGAGAGAGGACGGATAGAAACGGATCGGGGAAAGAGAGAGAGAGAGAGAAAGAGGACGAATTGAAATGGATCGGTGAGAGAGAGAGAGAGAGAGAGGAAGAATTGAAACAAATTGGGGAGAGAGAGAGTGAGGCTGGATTTAAACGGATCAGTGAGAGAGATAGAGAGAAAGGCTGGATTGATACGAATTGGTGAGAGAGAGAGCGAGGCTGGATTGAAATAGATGAGTGAGAGAGAGAGAGAGGACGGACTGAAATGGATTGGTGAGAGAGAGAGAGACAGGCCGGATTGAAATGGATCGTAGAGAAAGGGGGAAAGAGAGAGAGAGAGAGAGAGAGAGATGACGAATGGAAATGGATCGGGGAGAGAGAAAGAGGCCGGATTGAAATGGATCGGTGAGAGATAAAGAGGCCGTATTGAAAGGGATCGGTGAGAGAGAGAGAGAGAAAAGCTGCATTGATACGAATTGGTGAGAGAGAGAGAGAGAGGACGGATTGAAATGAATCAGTGAGAGTAAGAGCGGCCGGATTTAAATGCATTGGTGAGAAAGATCAAGTGAGTGAGAGAGCCAGATTGAAATGGATCAGAGAGAGAGAGAGAGAGAGGCCAGATTGAAACAGATCGGGGAAAAAGAGAGAAAAGCCAGATTTGAACGGACTGGTGAGAAAGAGAGAGACAGTGAGAATGGCAGTATTGAAAAGGATTGGTGAAAAAGAGAGAGAGAGAGAAGGAGAGAGAGAGAGAGAAATCCTCGATTGATACGAATTGGTGAGAGAGAGAGAGAGAGGATGGATTGAAGTGGATCAGTGAGAGAGAGAGAGAGGATGGATTGAAATGGATCAGTGAGAGAGAGAGAGAGAGAGGACGTACAGAACTGGATTGGGGAGAGAGAGAGAGAGAAGCCGGAATGAAATTGTTGGGTGAGAGAGAGAAAAAGTGAGAGAGAGAAAGGACGTATTGTAATGGATTGCTGAGAGAGAGAGAGAGATATGCCGATTGGAAACGGATCGGTGAGAGAGAAAGAGGCCGAATTGAAATGGATCCGTGTGAGAGAGAAAGAGAGAGAGAGAGAGAGAGGACGGATTGAAATTGATCGGTGAGAGAGAGAGAGAGAGAATGGCTGGATTGATACGAATTGGTGAGAGAGAGAGGACGGATTGAAATGGATCGGTGAGAGAGAGAGAGAGAGAGAGGAAGAATTGAAACAAATTGGGGAGAGAGAGAGTGAGGCTGGGTTTAAACGGATCAGTGAGAGAGATAGAGAGAAAGGCTGGATTGATACGAATTGGTGAGAGAGAGAGAGAGGCTGGATTGAAATAGATGAGTGAGAGAGAGAAAGAGAGGACGGATTGAAATGGATCGTAGAGAAAGGGGGAAAGAGAGAGAGAGAGAGAGAGAGAGATGACGAATGGAAATGGATCGGGGAGAGAGAAAGAGGCCGGATTGAAATGGATCGGTGAGAGTAAGAGAGGCCGGATTGAAATGGATTGGTGAGAGAGAGAGAGAGAGATGACGAATGGAAATGGATCGGTGAGAGAGAGAGAGAGGACGGTTTGAAATGGATCAGTGAGAGATAGAGAGAGTGAGAGAGAGAGAGATGCCGAATGGAAACGGATCGGTGAGAGATAAAGAGGCCGGATTGAAAGGGATCGGTGAGAGAGAGTGAAAGACAGAGTAAGAGTGGACGGATTGAAACGTATCGGGGAGAGAGAGAGTGAAGCTGGATTTAAACAAATTGGAGAGAAAGAGAGATTACGAATGGAAATGGATCGGGGAGAGAGAGAGAGAGAGAGAGGCCGGATTGAAATGGATCATGGAGAAAGGGAGAGACAGAGAGAGAGAGAGAGAGATGACGAACGGAAATTGATCGGGCAGAGAGAGACAGAACGGATTGAAAGTGATCGGTGAGAGAGAGAGAGAGAGGAAGGATTGAAATGGATTGGAGAGAGAGAGAGAGAGAGGCCGGATTGAAATGGATCAGTGAGAGTGAGAGAGAGAGAGGACGGACTGAAAGGGACCGGTGAGAGAGAGAGAAATAGAGAGAAAGGCCGGATTTGAACGGATTGGTGAGAAAGAGAGAAAGAGAGAGAGAAAGAGAAATCCTGGATTGATACGAATTGGTGAGAGAGAGAGAGAGAGAGAGGCCGGATTGAAATGGATTGGTGAGAGAGAGAGAGAGAGAGAGGCTGGATTGAAATGGATCATGGAGAAAGGGAGAGAGAGAGAGAGAGAGAGAGAGAGATGACGAATGGAAATGGATCGGGGAGAGAGAGACAGAACGGATTGAAAGGGATCGGTGAGAGAGAGAGAGAGGAAGGATTGAAATGGATTGGGGAGAGAGAGAGAGAGAGAGGCCGGATTGAAATGGATCAGTGAGAGTGAGAGAGAGAGAGAACGGACTGAAAGGGACCGGTGAGAGAGAGAGAAAGGGAAAGAAATGCCGGATTTGAATGGATTGGTGAGAAAGAGAGAAAGAGAGAGAGAAAGAGAAATCCTGGATTGATACGAATTGGTGAGAGAGAGAGAGAGAGAGATGACAAATGGAAATGGATCAGTGAGAGAGAGAGAGAGAGAGGACGAAAGAGGGAGAGAGAGAGAGAGGACGAATGGAAATGGATCGGGGAGAGAGAGGACGGATTGAAACGGATCATGGAAAGAGAGAGAGAGAGGGAGAGGCCGGATTTAAACGCATTGGTGAGAAAGAGAAAGTGAGTGAGAGAGGCCAGATTGAAATGGATCAGTGAGAGAGAGAGAGAGGACGGATTGAAACGGATCAGGGAATGAGAGAGAGAGAGAGAGAGAAAGAGAGAGGCCAGACTGAAACGGCTCGCAGAGAGAGAGAGAGAGAGAGAGAGAGGACGAATGGAAATGGATCGGTGAGAGAGAGAGAGAGGCCGGATTGAAATGTATCGGTGAGATTATAAGAGGTCGGATTTAAATGGATTGGTGAGAGAGAGAGAGAGATTTGCCGAATGGAAACGGTTCGGTGAGAGATAAAGAGGCCGGATTGAAATGGATCGGTGAGAGAGAGAGAGAGAAAAGCTGCATTGATACGAATTGGTGAGAGAGAGAGAGGGAGGCTGGATTGAAATGGATCAATGAGAGAGAGAGAGGACGGACTGAAATGGATTGGTGAGAGAGAGAGAGAGTTTGGATTGAAATGGATCGTAGAGAAAGGGAGAGAGAGAGAAAGAGACAGTGAGAGAGGACGAATGCAAATGGATCAAGGAAAGAGAGAGAGAGAGAGAGAGAGAGAGAGAGAGAGGCCGGATTGAAAGGGAGAGAGAGAGAGAGAGATGACGAATGGAAATGGATCGGGGAGAGAGAGAGAGGACGGATTGAAACGGATCATAGAAAGAGAGAGAGGATGAATGGAAATGGATCAAGGAGATAGAGAGTGAGGCTGCATTTAAAAGGATTGGTGGGAAAGAGAGAGAGAGAGAGAATACGAATGGAAATGGATCGGGGAGAGAGAAAGAGGCCGGATTGAAATGGATCGGTGAGAGAGAGAGAGAGGACGGTTTGAAATGGATCAGTGAGAGAGAGAGAGCGAGAGAGAAAGGCCGGATTTGAACGGATTGGTGAGAAAGAGAGAGAGAGAGAGAGAAATCCTGGATTGATACGAATTGGTGAGAGAGAGAGAGAGAGGCCGGACTGAAATGGATTGGTGAGAGAGAGAGAGAGAGAGATTACGAATGGAAATGGATCGGTGAGAGAGTGAGAGGACGGATTGAAATGGATCATGGAAAGAAAGAGAGAGAGGGAGGGGCCGGATTTAAACGTATTGGTGAGAAAGAGAAAGTGAGTGAGAGAGGCCAGATTGAAATGGATCAGAGAGAAAGAGTGAGAGAGGCCAGATTGAAACAGATCGGGGAAAGAGAGAGAAAAGCCAGATTTGAACGGACTGGTGAGAAAGAGAGAGAAAGTGAGAACGGCAGTATTGAAAAGGATTGGTGAAAAAGAGAGAGAGAGAGAGAGAGAGAGAGAGATGACGAATGGAAATGGATAGGAGAGAGAGAGAGAGTCCGGATTGAATTGGATCAGTGAGAGAGAGAGAGAGGACGGATTGAAACGGATCGGGGAAAGAGAGAGAGAGAGATAGAGAAAGAGAGAGAGAGAGGCCAGACTGAAACGGCTCGCAGAGGGAGTGTTGTGGTTTTGTGGTTTTGATGCCGGTATTCCACATCAGAACATCATGCAGGCAGTGAAGGAGTTAATGGTGTGGGAGCAGCAGAGGGGCGGAGCTGGGCACCGGACGCGAGGCCCCGCTCGGCTCTCGGCGCGTTCTCGGCTGCGGTGAAAAAAATTCAGCACGTGTGCTTCCCCTGCCGTTCCTCCCTAACGTAAGCTCCCAGTTTCTGGTTTGGAAACTTTCTCTCTCTCTCTCAAAATTGTTCAATTTTATTAGATTTAGTAAAGTTACTGTTCCTTCTCAGATCGTGCCGTTGTTTTTTTTTTACAGACCCATCTATTCCCTCTGTCTCCCCCTCCCCCCAGAGCGCACGGCTCTGCTGGGGCGGCCGCGTGGCCACTGACGGGGCAGTTTTTTTTCCTCTTTTCCCTTCCTCTCTCCCTTCGCGGTTTCCCTTGGGCTACTGTCGCGGATAACACCGTGACATTTATTTGTGGAGAATGCGGGCAATGCAGTGTTTGTACTCCACTGTAAAACTGGTGCTAAGTGGACTAAGGGTTTTCATGTACCTTAGAGCATGTTGGCGTCTCTTTAAGCTCCTCATGTTCAGCACCGGAGTCATATATGCATACAGCTGCTTTAGTGTGCTGATGGGGTTACCTCCCTCCTGCCTAAACACCCTGGCTAATGTGACAGATTATACAGCATTTGGATTGGTTTCCAGGTACTCCTTTTGGGTTTTTACCTATGTTCAAGATGTCAGCCTGGCAACTGTGTTATCTATTTTTCTGAATGTACTCACTGTAACAGTAATTTACATCCTGTGTAGGAAGCCTTCCCCAAAACCAGAGAGTGTTGAATGGCAGGGAAGGTGGGAAAAATTAGGAAAGAAATTAGAAGCATGGGGACCCCCGGTGCTATGTGATTTTGATCTTGAGCACCTGCGGGATCCTGAGAAATTCAGTGAGTGTTTAGGTAAGGAGTCATGTGACTCAGAAAGACCTGAGAAGGAACGGATTGTTTGGGGCTTGGCTTGTGCTTATCGAGCTATAATTGATATTTTGGAGAGAAATGGTTTCCAAACCAAGGTCCAAAGCAATAATGGAAACCTCGAGATTAAACCATACCAATCACAGGAAGCACCGGCATCCGTGTCGGTTGCCCCTGTGGAAGGCCAGAAATGGAAACAAGTGTCCTCACGACTAGAACGGAAAGAAGAAGAAGCAGAGAAAAAAGAGGAAGATCCAGGTGAGGGGCCCTCCTCAGCACCACCACCACCACCACCACCTAAAAAGGCCACTAAGAAAAGTGAGAGACATGGAGAGGACCGTGATGAGAAAGAAGAAGAAGACCCAGGTGAGGGGCCCTCCTCAGCACCACCACCACCACCTAGAAAGGCCACTAAGAAAAGTGTGAGACATGGAGAGGACAGTGATAATGAAGAAATCACCATTACCACTATTCGTCGGCCCCTAAAGATGACTGAAATCCAAGGTTCAAGAAAGGAGTTTGTACGGCGCTCGGATGAACCTGTTGTCACCTGGTTGCTGCGGTGTTGGGACAACGGTGCCAGCAGCGTGTCCCTAGATGGCAACGAAGCCCGCCAACTGGGAAGCATTGCTCGAGACCCAGCTATCAACAGAGGGATTAGTAGATGTCTGAGTGGAGTTGCTACCCTCTGGGAACGAGTACTAGTGGCTGTAAAGGAGAGATTTCCTTACAAAGATGATCTGGAGCCTAAGGTGGAAAGATGGAATACTGTGGAGAAGGGCATCCAATTTTTGAGAGAAATGGCTGTAGTAGAGATGCTGTACGATCCTAGTTTCGTCCCTAACAATCCACACCAGGACCGTGATCCTGAGAAAGTATGGTGTAAAGCTGATGTATATCGGAAGCTCTCAAAAACAGCACCAGAAAGGTACGCAAGTACACTGGTAGCGACGTTTAATATACTCGAGGGCCGAGAGAGAAGACTCCCATTTCATGAAGTGATTACTACACTTCAAAACTTTGAACAGCAACTTCCGCCATCACACGTTTCCATTGCAGCTGTATCAACGGTAGCAGGAGAAGTCGGTGAAATAAAGAAGATACTGAAAATCATATTGGAGGAATTGTCCTTGCTGATGAACAGGGATGTACCTGCATCAGTGTCAGAAACACCTGATGAAGACGAGGATGACCCAAAGAATCTGGTGAAGGAGCTGATCAAACTGATGAAAGTCTCAGCCATCAAAGGCAACCGCCTCTCTGCTCGAGCAAATGACAGCAGTAACTTCATGTCACGTGTGTCCATGTGGAGCTTCTTACGAGAAAATGGAGAGGACATGAAGAAGTGGCATAAAAAACCCACCCCTGCACTACGAGCACGAGTGAGAGAATTACAGCAGAGATCAGCCACCAACGAAATTGCTCCAGTCTCCGCAGGTAACCAATAGAGGGGCCCTGCCCTCAGCCAGGGGGGGGAAAGGGATAACAGAGTGTATTGGACTGTGTGGATTAGATGGCCTGGCACATCAGAGCCACAAAAATATGAGGCACTGGTGGACACCGGTGCACAGTGCACTCTAATGCCCTCGAGTTATAAAGGGACAGAATTGATTTATATTTCTGGAGTGACTGGGGGCTCTCAGGAATTGTCTGTGTTGGAGGCAGAAATAAGCCTCACTGGTAAAGACTGGCAAAAGCATCCTATAGTGACTGGACAGGGGGCTCCATGCATCCTCGGTATTGATTATCTCAGAAGGGGACATTTCAAGGATCCCAAGGGATACCGATGGGCTTTTGGAGTAGCTGCTGTAGATGCAGACAACATTAAGCAGCTGTCTGTTTTACCTGGCCTGTCAGAAGATCCGTCTGTTGTGGGGGTACTGAAAGTAAAAGAGCAGCAGGTACCAATTGCTACCAAAACAGTACACAGACGGCAATACCGCACCAACAGGGATTCCTTGCTCCCCATTCATAATTTGATCCGTCAGCTAGAAAGCCAGGGAGTGATCAGCAAAACCCACTCACCGTTTAACAGCCCCATATGGCCAGTGCGTAAAGCCAGTGGAGAATGGAGGCTGACGGTAGATTACCGTGGCCTGAATGAAGTCACACCCCCACTGAGTGCCGCTGTGCCAGATATGTTGGAACTGCAGTATGAACTGGAGTCAAAAGCAGCCAAGTGGTATGCTACTATTGACATTGCCAATGCATTCTTCTCTATTCCTTTGGCCACAGAGTGCAGACCACAGTTTGCTTTCACCTGGAGGGGTGTTAAGTACACCTGGAACCGTTTGCCCCAGGGGTGGAAACACAGCCCAACCATTTGCCATGGGTTGATTCAGACCACACTGGAACAGGGTGGGGCACCTGAGCACCTCCAGTACATTGACGACATTGTTGTGTGGGGTGGTACAGCAGAAGAAGTTTTTAAGAAAGGAGAGCGAATAATCCAAATTCTCCTGGGTGCTGGTTTTGCTATCAAACGAAACAAAGTGAAGGGACCTGCCCAAGAAATTCAGTTTCTAGGAGTAAAATGGCAAGATGGGCGTCGTCACATCCCAGGAGATGTGGTTGAAAAAATCACCAGCATGTCACCACCCACTAGCAAAAAGGAGACACAGTCTTTTCTCGGTGTAGTAGGCTTTTGGAGGATGCATGTCCCGAACTACAGCCTCATAGTAAGCCCCCTCTATCAGGTGACCCGAAAGAAGAATAATTTTGCATGGGGCCCTGAGCAGCAGCAGGCCTTTGAGCAGATTAAACAGGAGATAGCCCGTGCTGTTGCCCTGGGGCCAGTACGGATGGGACAGGATGTAAAGAACATCCTCTACACTGCTGCTGGAGAGAAAGGTCCCACTTGGAGTCTGTGGCAAAGAGCCTCTGGGGAGACCCGAGGCCGACCCCTGGGATTTTGGAGCAGAGCGTACAGGGGTTCAGAGGAGTGCTACACTTCAACTGAGAAAGAGATTTTGGCAGCATACGAGGGAGTTCGGGCTGCCTCTGAAGTAATTGGCACTGAGACACAGCTCCTGCTGGCACCTCGACTGCCAGTGCTGAACTGGATGTTCAGAGGAAAGGTTCCCTCCACCCATCATGCTACTGATGCCACCTGGAGTAAGTGGATTGCGCTGATTACACAGCGAGCTCGGATGGGAAACCTCAGCCGTCCAGGCATGTTAGAGGTGATCATGGACTGGCCGGAAGGCAAGAAATTTGGAACACCACCAGCAGAAGAGGTACCACGCGCAAAAGAGGCCCCACCGTATAACGAACTAACAGAAAATGAAAAGACCTATGCCCTCTTTACTGATGGATCGTGTCGTATTGTTGGGAAACATCGCAGATGGAAGGCTGCTGTGTGGAGCCCCACACGACGAGTAGCAGAGGCCACTGAAGGAGAAGGAGAATCGAGTCAATTTGCGGAAGTAAAGGCTGTCCAACTGGCCTTAGATGTGGCTGAGCGGGAGAGGTGGCCAATGCTGTATCTTTATACTGACTCTTGGATGGTGGCAAATGCTTTATGGGGGTGGTTGCAGCAGTGGGAACAAAATAACTGGCAACGGAAGGGTAAACCCATCTGGGCTGCGGAACTGTGGAAAGACATTGCTGTCCGAACAAAAAAGTTGGGTGTAAAGGTGCGTCACGTAGATGCGCATGTGCCCAAGAATCGAGCTACTGAGGAACAGAGAAATAACCATCAGGTAGATCAAACTGCCAAGATTGAGGTGTCTCAAATAGATTTGGACTGGCAGAACAAAGGAGAGTTATTTTTAGCTCGATGGGCCCATGAGACCTCAGGCCATCAAGGAAGGGATGCGACCTATAAGTGGGCTAGAGACCGAGGGGTGGACTTAACTATGGATGCCATCGCACAGGTTATCCATGACTGTGATATATGTGCCATGATTAAACAAGCCAAGAGGATGAAACCTCTCTGGCAGGAAGGGCGATGGCAGAAGTATAAATATGGGGAGGCGTGGCAGGTTGATTATATCACCTTGCCACGAACTCGTGATGGTAAGCATTATGTGCTCACCATGGTGGAGGCGACCACCGGGTGGCTTGAAACATATGCAGTACCCCATGCTACTGCCCGAAACACCATCTTAGGCTTAGAGAAGCAAATCCTATGGCGACATGGAACCCCAGAAAGAATTGAGTCCGATAATGGGACTCATTTCAAAAATTCACTTGTGGATATTTGGGCCAAAGAACATGGCATTGAATGGGTCTATCATATTCCCTACCATGCACCAGCTGCTGGTAAGATCGAGCGCTACAACGGGTTGTTAAAAACCACACTGAAAGCAATGGGTGGGGGAACATTTAAGCATTGGGAGAAAAATCTGTCAGAAGCCACCTGGTTGGTCAACACTAGGGGATCAGTCAACCGAGATGGTCTTACACAATCCAGCGCCCTAAAGACCATAGAGGGAGATAAGGTCCCTGTAGTACATGTGAAGAGCATGCTGGGAAAAGCGGTGTGGGTCCTTCCAGCCTCTGGAAAGGGCAAACCCCTCCGTGGAACTGTCTTTGCACAGGGACCTGGGTGCACCTGGTGGGTAATGGATAAAAATGGGGACGTCCAGTGTGTACCACAAGGGAATTTGATGCTGGGGGAGTGCAGTCTGTGATTCCATGTATATATATATATATGTATAGATATGTTTGTATGTAATTTACGTTATTACTGTTTTTGGTTCTATATAGATATGTGTTAAGCATGATGTGATGATGTGGAATGAGGGGTGGAATGTTGTGGTTTTGTGGTTTTGATGCCGGTATTCCACATCAGAACATCATGCAGGCAGTGAAGGAGTTAATGGTGTGGGAGCAGCAGAGGGGCGGAGCTGGGCACCGGACGCGAGGCCCCGCTCGGCTCTCGGCGCGCTCTCGGCTGCGGTGAAAAAAATTCAGCACGTGTGCTTCCCCTGCTGTTCCTCCCTAACGTAAGCTCCCAGTTTCTGGTTTGGAAACTTTCTCTCTCTCTCTCAAAATTGTTCAATTTTATTAGATTTAGTAAAGTTACCGTTCCTTCTCAGATCGTGCCGTTGTTTTTTTTTTACAGACCCATCTATTCCCTCTGTCTCCCCCTCCCCCCAGAGCGCACGGCTCTGCTGGGGCGGCCGCGTGGCCACTGACGGGGCAGTTTTTTTTCCTCTTTTCCCTTCCTCTCTCCCTTCGCGGTTTCCCTTGGGCTACTGTCGCGGATAACACCGTGACAGGGAGAGAGAGAGATGACGAATAGAAATGGATCGGTGAGAGAGAGAGAGAGGCCGGATTGAAATGGATCGGTGAGAGTATAAGAGGTCGGATTTAAATGGAATGGTGAGAGAGAGAGAGAGATATGCCGAATGGAAACGGATCGGTGAGAGATAAAGAGGCCGTATTGAAATGGATCGGTGAGAGAGAGAGAGAGAAAAGCTGCATTGATACGAATTGGTGAGAGAGAGAGAGGGAGGCTGGATTGAAATGGATCAATGAGAGAGAGAGGACGGACTGAAATGGATTGGTGAGAGAGAGAGAGAGTTTGGATTGAAATGGATCGTAGAGAAAGGGGGAGAGAGAGAGAGAGAGAGAGAGAGAGAGGACGGTTTGAAATGGATCGGTGGGAGAGAGAGAGAGAGAGAGAGAGGCCAGACTGAAACGGATCGCAGAGAGGGAGCGAGAAAGAGAGAGAGAGAGAGGAAGGATTGAAACAAATGGGGGAGAGAGAGAGTGAGGCTGGATTTAAACGGATCAGTGAGAGAGATAGAGAGAAAGGCTGGATTGATACGAATTGGTGAGAGATATAGAGAGAGGTTGTATTGAAATGGATCAGAGAGAGAGAGAGAGAGAGTCCAGATTGAAACAGATCGGGGAAAGAGAGAGAAAAGCCAGATTTGAACGGACTGGTGAGAAAGAGAGAGACAGTGAGAACGGCAGTTGTCAACGGTTTACCGGGCTGGATCGGCCCGGTTCCGTGACGATTGGTGTGGGGGACCCGCAGACCCACGCCCCAGGAAAGGGGAAGGGGGAAAGGGAAAAGGAAAAAGGGAGATGGGCCTAGAAACAAAACAGCGGCAACGATCTGAGGAGGAAAGCTAATTTACTACATAAGATATCAGAAAGCAAAATAACACAATATAATACAATATAATTGGAATTGAAGTTAATAAATCAAATAAAATGAGCAAGAGAGAGTGTCCGATAAACCGAAGGCCTTACGCTAACGCTGAAGGCGATACGGCAGCGAGCACCCACTGCTGAGTCGATCCCGAAGGAAAGAGAGTGTCCCGTGACCGCAGAGGGTTTTTATCTTTTCCCTCTGAGCGGAAAATACGTAAAAATGCAAAGCATCGCAAAGTCTTCTGGGGAATATAGTTCTTCTCTTCTGAGACAGGTATACCCGGAAAATATCAATGATCTGTGGAGTTGGAGTATTAACTCTTTAACTCTTAATGCCCTACATGTTGTTATGATGTGGAATACCAATACCAAAAATCATAAAACCATGACATTCCACCCCTTATTCCACATCATTACATCATGCTTGATACATATAGAAGAACAATGATTAACATGCGTTATATATACACACACACAACATATATAGATGTATATACATGGAATTACTGACTGCACTCCCCCAACATCAAATTCCCCTGTGGTACACACTGAACATCCTCATTCTTCTGCATCACCCACCAAGTGGACCCAGGTCCCTGAGCAAAGACAGTTCCACGGAGAGGTTTGCCCTTTCCAGAAGCTGGAAAGACCCAAACCGCTTTCCCCAACATGTTCTTTACATGCGCTACAGGGACTTTATCTCCCTCTACAGTAGGTAGAGAGCTGGATTGGGCAGGTCCATCGCGATTGATGGATCCTCGGGTGTTGACCAACCAGGTGGCTTCTGCCAAATGCTTCTCCCAATGCTTAAATGTTCCGCCACCCATTGCTTTCAACATGGTTTTTAACAACCCATTGTATCTTTCAATCTTACCAGAAGCTGGTGCGTGATAGGGGATATGATAAATCCATTCAATGCCATGATCTTTGGCCCAATTATTTACAAGAGAATTTTTGAAATGAGTCCCATTATCTGACTCAATTCTTTCTGGAGTGCCATGTCGCCATAGGACTTGTTTCTCGAGACCTAGAATGGTGTTTCGGGCGGTAGCATGGGGTACTGCATATGTTTCAAGCCACCCAGTGGTTGCTTCCACCATGGTAAGCACGTAACGCTTGCCATTGCGAGATCGTGGCAAGGTGATATAATCAACCTGCCACGCCTCCCCATATTTATATTTTTGCCATCGCCCTTCCCCCCAAAGAGGTTTCATCCTCTTGGCTTGTTTAATTGTGGCGCATGTATCACAGTCATGGATAACCTGTGCAATAGCGTCCATAGTTAAGTCCACCCCTCGGTCTCTAGCCCATTTATATGTTGCGTCTCTTCCCTGATGGCCCGAGGTCTCATGGGCCCATCGAGCTAAAAATAATTCACTCTTATGTTGCCAGTCCAAGTCTACTTGAGCCATCTTAACTTTGGCAGCTCGATCTACCTGATGGTTATTCTGTTCTTCAGTTGCCCGGCTTTTAGGAACATGAGCATCTACATGGCGCACCTTCACAACTATATTCTTTACTCGGTCAGCAATATCTTTCCACAGTTCAGCAGCCCAAATAGGTTTACCCCTCCGTTGCCAGCCATTTTGTTCCCATTGCTGTAACCACCCCCATAAAGCATTTGCCACCATCCATGAGTCAGTGTAAAGATAAAGCACTGGCCACCTCTCTCGTTCAGCAATATCTAAGGCCAGTTGGACAGCCTTTACCTCTGCAAATTGGCTTGATTCTCCTTTTCCTTCAGTGGCCTCTGCAACTCGTCTTGTGGGGCTCCACACAGCAGATTTCCATCTGCGGTGCTTTCCCACAATGCGACACGATCCATCTGTGAACAGGGCATATCTCTTTTCATCTTCTGGTATTTCATTATATGGTGGGGCCTCTTTAGCACGTGATACCTCCTCTGCTGGTGTTGTTCCAAACTTTTTACTTTCAGGCCAGTCCATGATCACCTCCAGGATTCCTGGATGACTGAGGTTCCCCATCCGAGCTCGCTGTGTAATCAGCGCAATCCACTTACTCCAAGTGGCATCAGTAGCATGATGGGTGGAAGGAACCTTTCCTTTGAACATCCAGTTCAGCACTGGCAGTCGAGGTGCCAGAAGGAGCTGCGCTTCAGTACCGATTACTTCGGAAGCTGCTCGAACCCCCTCGTACGCGGCTAAGATCTCCTTCTCAGTTGGAGTGTAGCGCTCCTCAGACCCCCTATATGCTCGACTCCAGAAACCAAGGGGTCGGCCTCGGGTCTCTCCAGAAGCTCTTTGCCACAAACTCCAAGTGGGACCTTCCTTTCCAGCAGCAGTGTAGAGGATGTTCTTTACATCCTGTCCTGTCCGCACTGGCCCCAGGGCCACGGCACGGGCTATCTCCTGCTTGATTTGCTCAAAAGCCTGCTGCTGCTCAGGGCCCCATACAAAATCATTCTTCTTCCGCGTCACCCGAAAGAGAGGGCTCACAATGAGACTATAGTTTGGAACGTGCATTCTCCAAAAGCCCACTACACCCAGAAAAGCTTGGGTCTCTGTCTTACTGGTGGGTGGAGACATGGCAATGATTTTGTCAATCACATCTGTAGGGATGTGACGACGTCCATCTTGCCACTTTATACCTAGGAACTGAATTTCCTGTGCAGGCCCTTTCACTTTGCTTCGCTTAATAGCAAAGCCAGCTCGCAGGAGGATCTGGATTATTCTCTCTCCTTTCTCGAAAACTTCCCCTGCTGTATTGCCCCACACAATGATGTCATCAATGTATTGTAAGTGCTCAGGAGCACCACCCTGTTCCAATGCAGTTTGGATCAGCCCATGACAAATGGTTGGGCTGTGCTTCCACCCCTGGGGCAAACGGTTCCAGGTGTACTGAACGCCCCTCCAGGTGAAGGCAAACTGTGGCCTGCATTCTGTGGCCAGAGGAATTGAAAAGAAGGCATTGGCAATGTCAATGGTGGCATACCACTTGGCTGCTTTTTACTCCAGTTCGTACTGGAGTTGAAGCATGTCTGGCACAGCAGCACTCAGTGGGGGTGTGACTTCATTCAGGCCACGGTAATCTACCGTCAGCCTCCATTCTCCACTGGCTTTACGCACTGGCCATATGGGGCTGTTAAAAGGAGAGTGAGTTTTACTGATCACTCCCTGGCTCTCTAGCTGACGAATTACATTATGAATGGGGAGCAAGGAATCCCTGTTAGTGCGGTACTGCCGTCTGTGCACCGTTTTTGTAGCAGTCGGTACCTGTTGCTCTTCCACTTGTAGCAACCCCACAACAGACGGATCTTCTGACAGGCCAGGCAAAGCAGACAGCTGCTTAATGTTATCTGCGTCCACAGCAGCTATTCCAAAAGCCCATCGATACCCTTTGGGATCCTTAAAATATCCCCTTTTGAGATAATCAATACCAGGTATACATGGAGCCCCTGGGCCAGTCACAATAGGATGTTTTTGCCAGTCTTTACCAGTGAGGCTTATTTCAGCCTCCAACTTGGTCAGCTCTTGGGAACTCCCAGTCACCCCAGAAATATAGATTAATTCTGTCCCTTTATAACTTGAAGGCATTAGAGTACATTGTGCACCAGTGTCCACCAATACCTTATATTTTTGTGGTTCTGATGTGCCAGGCCATCAAATCCACACAGTCCAATGCACTCTACTATCCCTCTCCCCCACCTGGCTGGGGGGCAGAGGCTATTGTGTCTGGTAGGTACCTCGCCCAGTTCTGAAGAAGTACTGTTCAGACAGGAGGACGTCTTGCTCAGACTGGAGGGTGTCTCTTTCAGGTTGGAGGGCGCCTCGTTCAGACTGGAGACCATCTTGTTGAGACTGAGGGTTATTGAATTCAGACTGGAGGGCATCTCGCTCAGTTTGGAGGGCATCTCTTTCAGGCTGGAGGGCGTCTTTCTCGAACTGAAAAGCAACTTGCTTGGTCTGGATGGTGTCTTGATCAGACTGGAGGCTGTCTAAATTGTTCAGGAGAGTCTGATCGTCAGCTAAAAGACTCTCTTTCTGGATCTGGACACTATCCCTTTCGGCTCGGAGACTCTCTCGCTCTATTTCAGAAACACTGTGCCTCTCTGGGATAGTACTGAATAAGGTCTGATTGGCATAAGCCAGACCCCAAATAATTTGGGCCTCCTCAGATCTGTCTGAGCCGCAACATCCCTGTCTCAAATATCTGCTCAAGTTCTCAGGATCTTGCAGGTGCTCAGGGAAAAGGTCCCAGTACGTTTTGAGCATTAAAAGGGAAAAAACAATGAAATGCAGCCGCTTTAAGAGCAGTTTAAAAAGCGAGAGCATTTTTTTTTCTTTTTACTAAAACAAGCTGGCAGCACCCAAAAAAGTTTACAAATATCCCAGAACAAATGGCAGTATGCCCAGACTTCAAGGTCGTGTTATGCCGTACAGTACCAGCAGTACAGATAAGCTTGCTAGCAAGAGACAGAGATTCACTCTAAGAGTATGTCTCTGCCCGGCTAAGGCAGCTGCTCGTGCCCCACGTTGGGCGCCAAAAATGTCAACGGTTTACCGGGCTGGATCGGCCCGGTTCCGTGACGATTGGTGTGGGGGACCCGCAGACCCACGCCCCGGGAAAGGGGAAGGGGGAAAAGGGAAAAGGAAAAAGGGAGATGGGCCTAGAAACAAAACAGCGGCAACGATCTGAGGAGGAAAGCTAATTTACTAAATAAGATATCAGAAAGCAAAATAACACAATATAATACAATATAATTGGAATTGAAGCTAATAAATCAAATAAAATGAGCAAGAGAGAGTGTCCGATAAACCGAAGGCCTTACGCTAACGCTGAAGGCGATACGGCAGCGAGCACCCACTGCTGAGTCGATCCCGAAGGAAAGAGAGTGTCCCGTGACCGCAGAGGGTTTTTATCTTTTCCCTCTGAGCGGAAAATACGTAAAAATGCAAAGCATCGCAAAGTCTTCTGGGGAATGTAGTTCTTCTCTTCTGAGACAGGTATACCCGGAAAATATCAATGATCTGTGGAGTTGGAGTATTAACTCTTTAACTCTTAATGCCCTACATGTTGTTATGATGTGGAATACCAATACCAAAAATCATAAAACCATGACAGCAGTATTGAAAAGGATTGGTGAAAAAGAGAGAGAGAGAGAGAGAGAGAGAGAGAAAACCTGGATTGATACGAATTGGTGAGAGATAGAGAGAAAGGCTGGATTGATAGGAATTGGTGAGAGATAGAGAGAGAGGCTGTATTGAAATGGATCAGAGAGAGAGAGAGAGAGAGGCCAGATTGAAACAGATCGGGAAAAGAGAGAGAAAAGCCAGATTTGAACGGACTGGTGAGAAAGAGAGAGAAAGTGAGAACGGCAGTATTGAAAAGGATTGGTGAAAAAGAGAGAGAGAGAGAGTGAAGGAGAAAATCTGGATTGATACGAATTGGTGAGAGAGAGAGAGAGAGAGGATGGATTGAAATGGATCAGTGAGAGAGAGAGAGAGAGAGGACGTACAGAACTGGATTGGGGAGAGAGAGAGAGAGAGAGGAAGGATTGAAATGGATTGGAGAGTAAGAGAGAGAGAAGCCGGAATGAAATAGTTGGGTGAGAGAGAGAAAGAGAGAGAGAGAGAAAGGACGGATTGAAATGGATTGGTGAGAGAGAGAGAGAGATATGCCGATTGGAAACGGATCGGTGAGAGAGAAAGAGGCCGAATTGAAATGGATCCGTGTGAGAGAGAAAGAGAGAGAGAGAGAGAGAGGACGGATTGAAATTGATCGGTGAGAGAGAGAGAGAGAGAATGGCTGGATTGATACGAAGTGGTGAGAGAGAGAGGACGGATTGAAAGGGATCGGTGAGAGAGAGAGAGAGAGGAAGGATAGAAACGGATCGGGGAAAGAGAGAGAGAGAGAGAAAGAGGACGGATTGAAATGGATCGGTGAGAGAGAGAGAGAGAGAGAGGAAGAATTGAAACAAATTGGGGAGAGAGAGAGTGAGGCTGGATTTAAACGGATCAGTGAGAGAGATAGAGAGAAAGGCTGGATTGATACGAATTGGTGAGAGAGAGAGAGAGGCTGGATTGAAATAGATGAGTGAGAGAGAGAGAGAGAGGACAGATTGAAATGGATCGTAGAGAAAGGGGGAAAGAGAGAGAGAGAGAGAGATGACGAATGGAAATGGATCGGGGAGAGAGAAAGAGGCCGGATTGAAATGGATCGGTGAGAGTAAGAGAGGCCGGATTGAAATGGATTGGTGAGAGAGAGAGAGAGAGATGACGAATGGAAATGGATCGGTGAGAGAGAGAGAGAGGACGGTTTGAAATGGATCAGTGAGAGATAGAGAGAGAGAGAGAGAGAGAGAGAGAGATGCCGAATGGAAACGGATCGGTGAGAGATAAAGAGGCCGGATTGAAAGGGATCGGTGAGAGAGAGTGAAAGACAGAGTAAGAGTGGACGGATTGAAACGTATCAGGGAGAGAGAGAGTGAAGCTGGATTTAAACAAATTGGAGAGAAAGAGAGAATACGAATGGAAATGGATCGGGGAGAGAGAGAGAGAGAGGCCGGATTGAAATGGATCATGGAGAAAGGGAGAGAGAGAGAGAGAGAGAGAGAGATGACGAATGGAAATGGATCGGGGAGAGAGAGACCGAACGTATTGAAATGGATCGGTGAGAGAGAGAGAGAGGAAGGATTGAAATGGATTGGAGAGAGAGAGAGAGAGAGAGGACGGTTTGAAATGGGTCCGTGAGAGAGAGAGAGAGAGAGAAAGGCCGGATTTGAACAGATTGGTGAGAAAGAGAGAGAGAGAGAGAGAAATCCTGGATTGATACGAATTGGTGAGAGAGAGAGAGAGGCCGGACTGAAATGGATTGGTGAGAGAGAGAGAGAGAGAGATTACGAATGGAAATGGATCGGTGAGAGATTGAGAGGACGGATTGAAATGGATCATGGAACGAAAGAGAGAGAGGTAGGGGCCGGATTTAAACGCATTGGTGAGAAAGAGAAAGTGAGTGAGAGAGGCCAGATTGAAATGGATCAGAGAGAGAGAGAGAGAGGCCAGATTGAAACAGATCGGGGAAAGAGAGAGAAAAGCCAGATTTGAACGGACTGGTGAGAAAGAGAGAGAAAGTGAGAACGGCAGTATTGAAAAGGATTGGTGAAAAAGAGAGAGAGAGAGAGAGAGAGAGAGAGATGACGAATGGAAATGGATAGGAGAGAGAGAGAGAGTCCGGATTGAATTGGATCAGTGAGAGAGAGAGGGAAGACGGATTGAAACGGATCATGGAAAAAGAGAGAGAGAGGGAGAGGCCGGATTTAAACGCATTGGTGAGAAAGAGAAAGTGAGTGAGAGAGGCCAGATTGAAATGGATCAGTGAGAGAGAGAGAGAGGACGGATTGAAACGGATCGGGGAAAGAGAGAGAGAGAGAGAGAAAGAGAGAGAGAGAGGCCAGACTGAAACGGCTCGCAGAGGGAGAGAGAGAGAGAGAGATGACGAATAGAAATGGATCGGTGAGAGAGAGAGAGAGGCCGGATTGAAATGGATCGGTGAGAGTATAAGAGGTCGGATTTAAATGGAATGGTGAGAGAGAGAGAGAGATATGCCGAATGGAAACGGATCGGTGAGAGATAAAGAGGCCGGATTGAAATGGATCGGTGAGAGAGAGAGAGAGAAAAGCTGCATTGATACGAATTGGTGAGAGAGAGAGAGGGAGGCTGGATTGAAATGGATCAGTGAGAGAGAGAGGACGGACAGAAATGGATTGGTGAGAGAGAGAGAGAGTTTGGATTGAAATGGATCGTAGAGAAAGGGGGAGAGAGAGAGAGAGAGAGAGAGAGAGGACGGTTTGAAATGGATCGGTGGGAGAGAGAGAGAGAGAGAGAAAGGCCAGACTGAAACGGATCGCAGGGAGAGAGCGAGAAAGAGAGAGAGAGAGAGGAAGGATTGAAACAAATGGGGGAGAGAGAGAGTGAGGCTGGATTTAAACGCATCAGTGAGAGAGATAGAGAGAAAGGCTGGATTGATACGAATTGGTGAGAGATATAGAGAGAGGTTGTATTGAAATGGATCAGAGAGAGAGAGAGAGAGAGGCCAGATTGAAACAGATCGGGGAAAGAGAGAGAAAAGCCAGATTTGAACGGACTGGTGAGAAAGAGAGAGACAGTGAGAACGGCAGTATTGAAAAGGATTGGTGAAAAAGAGAGAGTCGGAGAGTGAGAGAGAGAGAAAACCTGGATTGATACGAATTGGTGAGAGAGAGAGAGAGAGAGGATGGATTGAAATGGATCAGTGAGAGAGAGAGAGAGAGAGGACGTACAGAACTGGATTAGGGAGAGAGAGAGAGAGAGAAGAAGGATTGAAATGGATTGGAGAGTAAGAGAGAGAGAAGCCGGAATGAAATGGTTGGGTGAGAGAGAGAAAGAGAGAGAGAGAGAAAGGACGGATTGAAATGGATTGTTGAGAGAGAGAGAGAGAGATGCCAATTGGAAATGGATCGGTGAGAGAGAAAGAGGCCGAATTGAAATGGATCAGTGAGAGAGAGAAAGAGAGAGAGAGATGATGGATTGAAATTGATCGGTGAGAGAGAGAGAGAGAGAGAGAATGGCTGGATTGATACGAATTGGTGAGAGAGAGAGAGGACGGATTGAAAGGGATCGGTGAGAGAGAGAGAGAGGGGACGGATTGAAATGAATCAGTGAGAGTAAGAGCGGCCGGATTTAAATGCATTGGTGAGAAAGATAAAGTGAGTGAGAGAGACAGATTGAAATGGATCAGAGAGAGAGAGAGAGAGAGGCCAGATTAAAACAGATCAGGGAAAGAGAGAGAAAAGCCAGATTTGAACGGACTGGTGAGAAAGAGACAGTGAGAACGGCAGTATTGAAAAGGATTGGTGAAAAAGAGAGAGAGAGAGAGAGAGAGAGAGAAAACCTGGATTGATACGAATTGGTGAGAGAGAGAGAGAGAGAGATGACGAATGGAAATGGATCAGTGAGAGAGAGAGAGAGAGAGGACGAAAGAGGGAGAGAGAGAGAGAGAGAGGACGAATGGAAATGGATCGGGGAGAGAGAGAGAGGACGGATTGAAACGGATCATGGAAAGAGAGAGAGAGAGGGAGAGGCTGGATTTAAACGCATTGGTGAGAAAGAGAAAGTGAGTGAGAGAGGCCAGATTGAAATGGATCAGTGAGAGAGAGAGAGAGGACGGATTGAAACGGATCGGGGAATGAGAGAGAGAGAGAGAGAGAAAGAGAGAGAGAGAGGCCAGACTGAAACGGCTCGCAGAGAGAGAGAGAGAGAGAGAGAAGACGAATGGAAATGGATTGGTGAGAGAGAGAGAGAGGCCGGATTGAAATGGATCGGTGAGATTATAAGAGGTCGGATTTAAATGGATTGGTGAGAGAGAGAGAGAGATATGCCGAATGGAAACGGATCGGTGAGAGATAAAGAGGCCGGATTGAAATGGATCGGTGAGAGAGAGAGAGAGAAAAGCTGCATTGATACGAATTGGTGAGAGAGAGAGAGGGAGGCTGGATTGAAATGGATCAATGAGAGAGAGAGAGGACGGACTGAAATGGATTGGTGAGAGAGAGAGAGAGTTTGGATTGAAATGGATCGTAGAGAAAGGGAGAGAGAGAGAAAGAGACAGTGAGAGAGGACGAATGCAAATGGATCGGGGAAAGAGAGAGAGAGAGAGAGAGAGGCCGGATTGAAAGGGAGAGAGAGAGAGAGAGATGACGAATGGAAATGGATCGGGGAGAGAGAGAGAGGACGGATTGAAACGGATCATAGAAAGAGAGAGAGGATGAATGGAAATGGATCAAGGAGATAGAGAGTGAGGCTGCATTTAAAAGGTTTGGTGGGAAAGAGAGAGAGAGAAAGAGAGAATACGAATGGAAATGGATCGGGGAGAGAGAAAGAGGCCGGATTGAAATGGATCGGTGAGAGAGAGAGAGAGGACGGTTTGAAATGGATCGGTGAGAGAGAGAGAGAGAGAGAGAAAGGCCGGATTTGAACGGATTGGTGAGAAAGAGAGAGAGAGAGAGAGAAATCCTGGATTGATACGAATTGGTGAGAGAGAGAGAGAGAGGCCGGACTGAAATGGATTGGTGAGAGAGAGAGAGAGAGAGATTACGAATGGAAATGGATCGGTGAGAGAGTGAGAGGACAAATTGAAATGGATCATGGAAAGAAAGAGAGAGAGGGAGGGGCCGGATTTAAACGCATTGGTGAGAAAGAGAAAGTGAGTGAGAGAGGCCAGATTGAAATGGATCAGAGAGAAAGAGTGAGAGAGGCCAGATTGAAACAGATCGGGGAAAGAGAGAGAAAAGCCAGATTTGAACGGACTGGTGAGAAAGAGAGAGACAGTGAGAACGGCAGTATTGAAAAGGATTAGTGAAAAAGAGAGAGAGAGAGAGAGGCCAGACTGAAACGGCTCGCAGAGGGAGAGAGAGAGATGACGAATAGAAATGGATCGGTGAGAGAGAGAGAGAGGCCGGATTGAAATGGATCGGTGAGAGTATAAGAGGTCGGATTTAAATGGAATGGTGAGAGAGAGAGAGAGATATGCCGAATGGAAACGGATCGGTGAGAGATAAAGAGGCCGGATTGAAATGGATCGGTGAGAGAGAGAGAGAGAAAATCTGCATTGATACGAATTGGTGAGAGAGAGAGAGGGAGGCTGGATTGAAATGGATCAATAAGAGAGAGAGGACGGACTGAAATGGATTGGTGAGAGAGAGAGAGAGTTTGGATTGAAATGGATCAGTGAGAGAGAGAGAGAGAGAGAGGACGTACAGAACTGGATTAGGGAGAGAGAGAGAGAGAGAGGCCAGTCTGAAACGGATCACAGAGAGAGAGCGAGAAAGAGTGAGAGAGAGAGGAAGTATTGAAACGGATCGAGCAGATAGAGAGTGAGGCTGCATTTAAAAGGATTGGTGAGAAAGAGAGAGAGAGAAAGAGAGAATACGAATGGAAATGGATCGGGGAGAGAGAGAGAGAGAGGACGGATTGAAATGAATCAGTGAGAGTAAGAGCGGCCGGATTTAAATGCATTGGTGAGAAAGATAAAGTGAGTGAGAGAGCCAGATTGAAATGGATCAGAGAGAGAGAGAGAGAGAGGCCAGATTGAAACAGATCGGGGAAAGAGAGAGAAAAGCCAGATTTGAACGGACTGGTGAGAAAGAGAGAGACAGTGAGAACGGCAGTATTGAAAAGGATTAGTGAAAAAGAGAGAGAGAGAGAGAGAGAGAGAGAGATGACGAATGGAAATGGATCGGGGAGAGAGAAAGAGGCCGGATTGAAATGGTACGGTGAGAGAGAGAGAGAGAGATGACGAATGGAAATGGATCGGTGAGAGAGAGAGAGAGGACGGTTTGAAATGGATCAGTGAGAGATAGAGAGAGAGAGAGAGAGAGAGAGAGAGATGACGAATGGAAACGGATCGGTGAGAGATAAAGAGGCCGGATTGAAAGGGATCGGTGAGAGAGAGTGAAAGACAGAGTAAGAGTGGACGGATTGAAACGTATCGGGGAGAGAGAGAGTGAAGCTGGATTTAAACAAATTGGAGAGAAAGAGAGAATACGAATGGAAATGGATCGGGGAGAGAGAGAGAGAGAGAGAGGCCGGATTGAAATGGATCATGGAGAAAGGGAGAGACAGAGAGAGAGAGAGAGAGAGAGATGACGAATGGAAATTGATCGGGCAGAGAGAGACAGAACGGATTGAAAGGGATCGGTGAGAGAGAGAGGACGGACTGAAATGGATTGGTGAGAGAGAGAGAGAGAGGCCGGATTGAAATGGATCAGTGAGAGTGAGAGAGAGAGAGGACGGACTGAAAGGGACCGGTGAGAGAGAGAGAAAGAGAGAGAAAGGCCGGATTTGAACGGATTGGTGAGAAAGAGAGAAAGAGAGAGAGAAAGAGAAATCCTGGATTGATACGAATTGGTCAGAGAGAGAGAGAGAGAGAGGCCGGATTGAAATGGATTGGTGAGAGAGAGAGAGAGAGAGATGACGAATGGAAATGGATCGGTGAGAGAGAGAGAGAGAGAGGACGAAAGAGGGAAATAGAGAAAAAGAGAGGACGAATGGAAATGGATCGGGGAGAGAGTGAGAGGACGGATTGAAACGGATCATGGAAAGAGAGAGAGAGAGGGAGAGGCCGGATTTAAACGCATTGGTGAGAAAGAGAAAGTGAGTGAGAGAGGCCAGATTGAAATGGATCAGTGAGAGAGAGAGAGAGGACGGATTGAAACGGATCGGGGAAAGAGAGAGAGAGAGAGAGAGAAAGAGAGAGAGAGAGGCCAGACTGAAACGGCTCGCAGAGAGAGAGAGAGAGAGAGAGATGACGAATGGAAATGTATCGGTGAGAGAGAAAGAGAGGCCGGATTGAAATGGATCAGTGAGATTATAAGAGGTCGGATTTAAATGGATTGGTGAGAGAGAGAGAGAGATATGCCGAATGGAAACGGATCGGTGAGAGATAAAGAGGCCGGATTGAAATGGATCGGTGAGAGAGAGAGAGAGAAAAGCTGCATTGATACGAATTGGTGAGAGAGAGAGAGGGAGGCTGGATTGAAATGGATCAGTGAGAGAGAGGGGACGGACTGAAATGGATTGGTGAGAGAGAGAGGGAATTTGGATTGAAATGGATCGTGGAGAAAAGGAGAGAGAGAGAAAGAGAGAGTGAGAGAGGACGAATGCAAATGGATCGGGGAAAGAGAGAGAGAGAGAGAGAGAGAGAAAGGCCGGATTTGAACGGATTGGTGAGAAAGAGAGAGAGAGAGAGAAAAATCCTGGATTGATACGAATTGGTGAGAGAGAGAGAGAGAGGCTGGATTGAAATGGATTGGTGAGAGAGAGAGAGAGAGAGATGACGAATTGAAATGGATCGGTGAGAGAGTGAGAGGACGGATTGAAATGGATCATGGAAAGAGAGAGAGAGAGGGAGAGGCCGGATTTAAACGCATTGGTGAGAAAGAGAAAATGAGTGAGAGAGGCCAGATTGAAATGGATCAGATAGAGAGAGAGAGGCCAGATTGAAACAGATCGGGGAAAGAGAGAGAAAAGCCAGATTTGAACGGACTGGTGAGAAATAGAGAGAAAGTGAGAACGGCAGTATTGAAAAGGATTGGTGAAAAAGAGAGAGAGAGAGAGTGAGATGACGAATGGAAATGGATAGGAGAGAGAGAGAGAGTCCGGATTGAATTGGATCAGTGAGAGAGAGAGAGAGGACGGATTGAAACGGATCGGGGAAAGAGACAGAGAGAGAGAGAGAAAGAGAGAGAGAGAGGCCAGACTGAAACGGCTCGCAGAGAGAGAGAGTGTGAGAGAGATGACGGATTGAAATTGATCGGTGAGAGAGAGAGAGAGAAAAACTGCATTGATACGAATTGGTGAAAGAGAGAGAGGGAGGCTGGATTGAAATGGATCAGTGAGAGAGAGAGGACGGACTGAAATGGATTGGTGAGAAAGAGAGAGAGAGAGTTTGGATTGAAATGGATTGGAGAGAAAGGGAAAGAGAGAGAAATAGAGAGTGAGAGAGGACGAATGCAAATGGATTGGGGAAAGAAAGAGAGAGAGAGAGAGAGGCCAGACTGAAACGGCTCGCAGAGAGAGAGAGAGTGAGAGAGATGACGGATTGAAATTGATAGGTGAGAGAGAGAGAGAGAGAATGGCTGGATTGATACGAATTGGTGAGAGAGAGAGAGAGAGAGAGAGAGGCCAGTCTGAAACGGATCGCAGAGAGAGAGCGAGAAAGAGTGAGAGAGAGAGGAAGTATTGAAACGGATCGAGCAGATAGAGAGTGAGGCTGCATTTAAAAGGATTGGTGAGAAAGAGAGAGAGAGAAAGAGAGAATACGAATGGAAATGGATCGGGGAGAGAGAGAGAGAGAGGACGGATTGAAATGAATCAGTGAGAGTAAGAGCAGCCGGATTTAAATGCATTGGTGAGAAAGATAAAGTGAGTGAGAGAGCCCGATTGAAATGGATCAGAGAGAGAGAGAGAGAGGCCAGATTGAAACAGATCGGGGAAAGAGAGAGAAAAGCCAGATTTGAACGGACTGGTGAGAAAGAGAGAGACAGTGAGAACAGCAGTATTGAAAAGGATTGGTGAAAAAGAGAGAGAGAGAGAGAGAGAGAGAAATCCTGGATTGATACGAATTGGTGAGAGAGAGAGAGAGAGAGAGGATGGATTGAAATGGATCAGTGAGAGAGAGAGGACGGACTGAAATGGATTGGTGAGAGAGAGAGAGAGTTTGGATTGAAATGGATCGTAGAGAAAGGGAGAGAGAGAGAAAGAGACAGTGAGAGAGGACGAATGCAAATGGATCGGGGAAAGAGAGAGAGAGGGCGAGAGAGAGAGAGAGAGGCCGGATTGAAAGGGAGAGAGAGAGAGAGATGACGAATGGAAATGGATCGGTGAGAGAGAGAGAGGACGGATTGAAAGGGATCATAGAAAGAGAGAGAGGATGAATGGAAATGGATCAAGGAGATAGAGAGTGAGGCTGCATTTAAAAGGATTGGTGGGAAAGAGAGAGAGAGAAAGAGAGAATACGAATGGAAAAGGATCGGGGAGAGAGAAAGAGGCCGGATTGAAATGGATCGGTGAGAGAGAGAGAGAGGACGGTTTGAAATGGATCAGTGAGAGAGAGAGAGAGAGAGAGAGAAAGGCCGGATTTGAACGGATTGGTGAGAAAGAGAGAGAGAGAGAGAGAAATCCTGGATTGATACGAATTGGTGAGAGAGAGAGAGGCCGGACTGAAATGGATTGGTGAGAGAGAGAGAGAGAGAGATTACGAATGGAAATGGATCGGTGAGAGAGTGAGAGGACGGATTGAAATGGATCATGGAAAGAAAGAGAGAGAGGGAGGGGCCGGATTTAAACGCATTGCTAAGAAAGAGAAAATGAGTGAGAGAAGCCAGATTGAAATGGATCAGAGAGAGAGAGAGAGAGGCCAGATTGAAACAGATCGGGGAAAGAGAGAGAAAAGCCAGATTTGAACGGACTGGTGAGAAAGAGAGAGAAAGTGAGAACGGCAGTATTGAAAAGGATTGGTGAAAAAGAGAGAGAGAGAGAGAGAGAGAGAGAGATGACGAATGGAAATGGATAGGAGAGAGAGAGAGAGTCCGGATTGAATTGGATCAGTGAGAGAGAGAGAGAAGACGGATTGAAACGGATCGGGGAAAGAGAGAGAGAGAGAGAGAGAAAGAGAGAGAGAGAGGCCAGACTGAAACGGCTCGCAGAGGGAGAGAGAGATAGAGAGATGACGAATAGAAATGGATCAGTGAGAGAGAGAGAGAGGCCTAATTGAAATGGATCGGTGAGAGTATAAGAGGTCGGATTTAAATGGAATGGTGAGAGAGAGAGAGAGATATGCCGAATGGAAACGGATCGGTGAGAGATAAAGAGGCCGGATTGAAATGGATCGGTGAGAGAGAGAGAGAGAAAAGCTGCATTGATACGAATTGGTGAGAGAGAGAGAGGGAGGCTGGATTGAATTGGATCAATGAGAGAGAGAGGACGGACTGAAATGGATTGGTGAGAGAGAGAGAGAGTTTGGATTGAAATGGATCGTAGAGAAAGGGGGAGAGAGAGAGAGAGAGAGAGAGAGAGAGAGGACGGTTTGAAATGGATCGGTGGGAGAGAGAGAGAGAGAGAGAGAGGCCAGACTGAAACGGATCGCAGAGAGGGAGCGAGAAAGAGAGAGAGAGAGAGGAAGGATTGAAACAAATGGGGGAGAGAGAGAGTGAGGCTGGATTTAAACGGATCAGTGAGAGAGATAGAGAGAAAGGCTGGATTGATACGAATTGGCGAGAGATATAGAGAGAGGTTGTATTGAAATGGATCAGAGAGAGAGAGAGAGAGAGTCCAGATTGAAACAGATCGGGGAAAGAGAGAGAAAAGCCAGATTTGAACGGACTGGTGAGAAAGAGAGAGACAGTGAGAACGGCAGTATTGAAAAGGATTGGTGAAAAAGAGAGAGAGAGAGAGAGAGAGAGAGAGAAAACCTGGATTGATACGAATTGGTGAGAGATAGAGAGAAAGGCTGGATTGATAGGAATTGGTGAGAGATAGAGAGGCTGTATTGAAATGGATCAGAGAGAGAGAGAGAGAGAGGCCAGATTGAAACAGATCGGGGAAAGAGAGAGAAAAGCCAGATTTGAACGGACTGGTGAGAAAGAGAGAGACAGTGAGAACGGCAGTATTGAAAAGGATTGGTGAAAAAGAGAGAGAGAGAGAGTGAAGGAGAAAATCTGGATTGATACGAATTGGTGAGAGAGAGAGAGAGAGAGGATGGATTGAAATGGATCAGTGAGAGAGAGAGAGAGAGAGAGGACGTACAGAACTGGATTAGGGAGAGAGAGAGAGATAGGAAGGATTGAAATGGATTGGAGTGTAAGAGAGAGAGAAGCCGGAATGAAATGGTTGGGTGAGAGAGAGAAAGAGAGAGAGAGAGAAAGGACGGATTGAAATGGATTGGTGAGAGAGAGAGAGAGAGATGCCGATTGGAAACGGATCGGTGAGAGAGAAAGAGGCCGAATTGAAATGGATCCGTGTGAGAGAGAAAGAGAGAGAGAGAGAGAGAGGACGGATTGAAATTGATCGGTGAGAGAGAGAGAGAGAGGACGGATTGAAACAGATCGGGGAAAGAGAGAGAGAGAGAGAAAGAGGACGGATTGAAATGGATCGGTGAGAGAGAGAGAGAGAGAGAGAGAGAGGCCAGTCTGAAACGGATCGCAGAGAGAGAGCGAGAAAGAGTGAGAGAGAGAGGAAGTATTGAAACGGATCGAGCAGATAGAGAGTGAGGCTGCATTTAAAAGGATTGGTGAGAAAGAGAGAGAGAGAAAGAGAATACGAATGGAAATGGATCGGGGAGAGAGAGAGAGAGAGGACGGATTGAAATGAATCAGTGAGAGTAAGAGCGGCCGGATTTAAATGCATTGGTGAGAAAGATAAAGTGAGTGAGAGAGCCAGATTGAAATGGATTGGAGAGAGAGAGAGAGAGAGGCCGGATTGAAATGGATCAGTGAGAGTGAGAGAGAGAGAGAACGGACTGAAAGGGACCGGTGAGAGAGAGAGAAAGAGAGAGAAAGGCCGGATTTGAATGGATTGGTGAGAAAGAGAGAAAGAGAGAGAGAAAGAGAAATCCTGGATTGATACGAATTGGTGAGAGAGAGAGAGAGAGAGAGGCCGGATTGAAATGGATTGGTGAGAGAGAGAGAGAGAGAGATGACGAATGGAAATGGATCGGTGAGAGAGAGAGAGAGAGAGGACGAAAGAGGGAGAGAGAGAAAGAGAGATGACGAATGGAAATGGATCGGTGAGAGAGAGAGAGAGGCCGGATTGAAATGGATCAGTGAGATTATAAGAGGTCGGATTTAAATGGATTGGTGAGAGAGAGAGGGAGATATGCCGAATGGAAACGGATCGGTGAGAGATAAAGAGGCCGGATTGAAATGGATCGGTGAGAGAGAGAGAGAGAAAAGCTGCATTGATACGAATTGGTGAGAGAGAGAGAGAGAGGACGGATTGAAATGAATCAGTGAGAGTAAGAGCGGCCGGATTTAAATGCATTGGTGAGAAAGATAAACTGAGTGAGAGAGCCAGATTGAAATGGATCAGAGAGAGAGAGAGAGAGAGGCCAGATTGAAACAGATCGGGGAAAGAGAGAGAAAAGCCAGATTTGAACGGACTGGTGAGAAAGAGAGAGACAGTGAGAACGGCAGTATTGAAAAGGATTGGTGAAAAAGAGAGAGAGAGAGAGAGAGAGAGAGAGAGAGAGAGAATGGCTGGATTGATACGAATTGGTGAGAGAGAGAGAGAGAGGATGGATTGAAATGGATCAGTGAGAGAGAGAGAGAGAGAGGACGTACAGAACTGGATTGGGGAGAGAGAGAGAGAGAGAGAGGAAGGATTGAAATGGATTGGAGAGTAAGAGAGAGAGAAGCCGGAATGAAAATGATGGGTGAGAGAGAGAAAGAGAGAGAGAGAGAAAGGACGGATTGAAATGGATTGGTGAGAGAGAGAGAGAGATATGCCGATTGGAAACGGATCGGTGAGAGAGAAAGAGGCCGAATTGAAATGGATCCGTGTGAGAGAGAAAGAGAGAGAGAGAGAGAGAGGACGGATTGAAATTGATCGGTGAGAGAGAGAGAGAGAGAATGGCTGGATTGATACGAATTGGTGAGAGAGAGAGGACGGATTGAAAGGGATCGGTGAGAGAGAGAGAGAGAAAAGCTGCATTGATACGAATTGGTGAGAGAGAGAGAGAGAGGACGGATTGAAATGAATCAGTGAGAGTAAGAGCGGCCGGATTTAAATGCATTGGTGAGAAAGATAAACTGAGTGAGAGAGCCAGATTGAAATGGATCAGAGAGAGAGAGAGAGAGAGGCCAGATTGAAACAGATCGGGGAAAGAGAGAGAAAAGCCAGATTTGAACGGACTGGTGAGAAAGAGAGTGACAGTGAGAACGGCAGTATTGAAAAGGATTGGTGAAAAAGAGAGAGAGAGAGAGAGAGAGAGAGAGAGAGAGAGAGAATGGCTGGATTGATACGAATTGGTGAGAGAGAGAGAGAGAGGATGGATTGAAATGGATCAGTGAGAGAGAGAGAGAGAGAGGACGTACAGAACTGGATTGGGGAGAGAGAGAGAGAGAGAGAGGAAGGATTGAAATGGATTGGAGAGTAAGAGAGAGAGAAGCCGGAATGAAAATGATGGGTGAGAGAGAGAAAGAGAGAGAGAGAGAAAGGACGGATTGAAATGGATTGGTGAGAGAGAGAGAGAGATATGCCGATTGGAAACGGATCGGTGAGAGAGAAAGAGGCCGAATTGAAATGGATCCGTGTGAGAGAGAAAGAGAGAGAGAGAGAGAGAGGACGGATTGAAATTGATCGGTGAGAGAGAGAGAGAGAGAATGGCTGGATTGATACGAATTGGTGAGAGAGAGAGGACGGATTGAAAGGGATCGGTGAGAGAGAGAGAGAGAGGACGGATAGAAACGGATCGGGGAAAGAGAGAGAGAGAGAGAAAGAGTGTCAATGATTTACCGGGCTGGATCGGCCCGGTTCCGTGACGATTGGTGTGGGGGACCCACAGACCCACGCCCCAGGAAAGGGGAAGGGGGAAAAGGGAAAAGGAAAAAAAGGAGATGGGCCTAGAAACAAAACAGCGGCAACGATCTGAGGAGGAAAGCTAATTTACTAAATAAGATATCAGAAAGCAAAATAACACAATATAATACAATATAATTGGAATTGAAGCTAATAAATCAAATAAAATGAGCAAGAGAGAGTGTCCGATAAACCGAAGGCCTTACGCTAACGCTGAAGGCGATACGGCAGCGAGCACCCACTGCTGAGTCGATCCTGAAGGAAAGAGCATGTCCCGTGACCGCAGAGGGTTTTTATCTTTTCCCTCTGAGCGGAAAATACGTAAAAACGCAAAGCATCGCAAAGTCTTCTGGGGAATATAGTTCTTCTCTTCTGAGACAGGTATACCCAGAAAATATCAATGATCTATGGAGTTGGAGTATTAACTCTTTAACTCTTAATGCACTACATGTTGTTATGATGTGGAATACCAATACCAGAAATCATAAAACCATGACATTCCACCCCTTATTCCACATCATTACATCATGCTTGATACATATAGAAGAACAATGATTAACATGCATTATACACACACACACACAACATATATATAAATCTATATACATGGAATTACTGACTGCACTCCCCCAACATCAAATTCCCTTGTGGTACACACTGAACATCCCCATTCTTCTGCATCACCCACCAAGTGGACCCAGGTCCCTGAGCAAAGACAGTTCCACGGAGAGGTTTGCCCTTTCCAGAAGCTGGAAGGACCCAAACCGCTTTCCCCAACATGTTCTTTACATGCACTACAGGGACTTTATCTCCCTCTACAGTAGGTAGAGAGCTGGATTGGGCAGGACCATCGCGATTGATGGATCCTCGGGTGTTGACCAACCAGGTGGCTTCTGCCAAATGCTTCTCCCAGTGCTTAAATGTTCCGCCACCCATTGCTTTCAACATGGTTTTTAACAACCCATTGTATCTTTCAATCTTACCAGAAGCTGGTGCGTGATAGGGGATATGATAAATCCATTCAATACCATGATCTTTGGCCCAATTATTTACAAGAGAATTTTTGAAATGAGTCCCATTATCTGACTCAATTCTTTCTGGAGTGCCATGTCGCCATAGGACTTGTTTCTCGAGACCTAGAATGGTGTTTCGGGCGGTAGTATGGGGTACTGCATATGTTTCAAGCCACCCAGTGGTTGCTTCCACCATGGTAAGCACGTAAATCTTGCCATTGCGAGATCGTGGCAAGGTGATATAATCAACCTGCCACGCCTCCCCATATTTATATTTTTGCCATCGCCCTTCCCCCCAAAGAGGTTTCATCCTCTTGGCTTGTTTAATTGTGGCGCATGTATCACAGTCATGGATAACCTGTGCAATAGCGTCCATAGTTAAGTCCACCCCTCGGTCTCTAGCCCATTTATATGTTGCGTCTCTTCCCTGATGGCCCGAGGTCTCATGGGCCCATCGAGCTAAAAATAACTCACTCTTATGTTGCCAGTCCAAGTCTACTTGAGCCATCTTAACTTTGGCAGCTCGATCTACCTGATGGTTATTCTGTTGTTCTTCAGTTGCCCGGCTTTTAGGAACATGAGCATCTACATGGCGCACCTTCACAACTATATTCTTTACTCGGTCAGCAATATCTTTCCACAGTTCAGCAGCCCAAATAGGTTTACCCCTCCGTTGCCAGCCATTTTGTTCCCATTGCTGTAACCACCCCCATAAAGCATTTGCCACCATCCATGAGTCAGTGTAAAGATAAAGCACTGGCCACCTCTCTCGTTCAGCAATATCTAAGGCCAGTTGGACAGCCTTTACCTCTGCAAATTGGCTTGATTCTCCTTTTCCTTCAGTGGCCTCTGCAACTCGTCTTGTGGGGCTCCACACAGCAGATTTCCATCTGCGGTGCTTTCCCACAATGCGACACGATCCATCTGTGAACAGGGCATATCTCTTTTCATCTTCTGGTATTTCATTATATGGTGGGGCCTCTTTAGCACGTGATACCTCCTCTGCTGGTGTTGTTCCAAACTTTTTACTTTCAGGCCAGTCCATGATCACCTCCAGGATTCCTGGATGACTGAGGTTCCCCATCCGAGCTCGCTGTGTAATCAGCGCAATCCACTTACTCCAAGTGGCATCAGTAGCATGATGGGTGGAAGGAACCTTTCCTTTGAACATCCAGTTCAGCACTGGCAGTCGAGGTGCCAGAAGGAGCTGCGCTTCAGTACCGATTACTTCGGAAGCTGCTCGAACCCCCTCGTACGCGGCTAAGATCTCCTTCTCAGTTGGAGTGTAGCGCTCCTCAGACCCCCTATATGCTCGACTCCAGAAACCAAGGGGTCGGCCTCGGGTCTCTCCAGAAGCTCTTTGCCACAAACTCCAAGTGGGACCTTCCTTTCCAGCAGCAGTGTAGAGGATGTTCTTTACATCCTGTCCTGTCCGCACTGGCCCCAGGGCCACGGCACGGGCTATCTCCTGCTTGATTTGCTCAAAAGCCTGCTGCTGCTCAGGGCCCCATACAAAATCATTCTTCTTCCGCGTCACCCGAAAGAGAGGGCTCACAATGAGACTATAGTTTGGAACGTGCATTCTCCAAAAGCCCACTACACCCAGAAAAGCTTGGGTCTCTGTCTTACTGGTGGGTGGAGACATGGCAGTGATTTTGTCAATCACATCTGTAGGGATGTGACGACGTCCATCTTGCCACTTTATACCTAGGAACTGAATTTCTTGTGCAGGCCCTTTCACTTTGCTTCGCTTAATAGCAAAGCCAGCTCGCAGGAGGATCTGGATTATTCTCTCTCCTTTCTCGAAAACTTCCCCTGCTGTATTGCCCCACACAATGATGTCATCAATGTATTGTAAGTGCTCAGGAGCACCACCCTGTTCCAATGCAGTTTGGATCAGCCCATGACAAATGGTTGGGCTGTGCTTCCACCCCTGGGGCAAACACTGGGCCAGTCACAATAGAATGTTTTTGCCAGTCTTTACCAGTGAGGCTTATTTCAGCTTCCAACTTGGTCAGCTCTTGGGAACCCCCAGTCACCCCAGAAATATAGATTAATTCTGTCCCTTTGTGACTCGAAGGCATTAGAGTGCATTGTGCACCAGTGTCCACCAATGCCTTATATTTTTGTGGTTCTGATGTGCCAGGCCATCGAATCCACACAGTCCAATACACTCTATTATCCCTCTCCCCCACCTGGCTGGGGGGCAGAGGCTATTGTGGCTGGTAGGTACCTCGCTCAGTTCTGAAGAAGTACTGTTCAGGCAAGAGGACGTCTCGCTCAGACTGCAGGGTGTCTCTTTCAGGTTGGAGGGCGCCTCGTTCAGACTGGAGACCATCTTGTTGAGACTGAGGGTTATTGAATTCAGGCTGGAGGACGTCTTGCTCAGACTGGAGGGTGTCTCTTTCAGGCTGGAGGGCGTCTTTCTCGAACTGAAAAGCAACTTGCTTGGTCTGGATGGTGTCTTGATCAGACTGGAGGCTGTCTAAATTGTTCAGGAGAGTCTGATTGTCAGCTAAAAGACTCTCTTTCTGGATCTGGACACTATCCCTTTCGGCTCGGAGACTCTCTCGCTCTATTTCAGAAACACTGTGCCTCTCTGGGATAGTACTGAATAAGGTCTGATTGGCATAAGCCAGACTCCAAATAATTTGGGCCTCCTCAGATCTGTCTGAGCCGCAACATCCCTGTCTCAAATATCTGCTCAAGTTCTCAGGATCTTGCAGGTGCTCAGGGAAAAGGTCCCAGTACATTTTGAGCATTAAAAGGGAAAAAACAATGAAATGCAGCCCCTTTAAGAGCAGTTTAAAAAGCGAGAGCATTTTTTTTTCTTTTTACTAAAACAAGCTGGCAGCACCCAAAAAAGTTTACAAATATCCCAGAACAAATGGCAGTATGCCCAGACTTCAAGGTCGTGTTATGCCGTACAGTACCAGCAGTACAGATAAGCTTGCTAGCAAGAGACAGAGATTCACTCTAAGAGTATGTCTCTGCCCGGCTAAGGCAGCTGCTTTGCCCCACGTTGGGCGCCAAAAATGTCAACGATTTACCGGGCTGGATCGGCCCGGTTCCGTGACGATTGGTGTGGGGGACCCACAGACCCACGCCCCGGGAAAGGGGAAGGGGGAAAAGGGAAAAGGAAAAAAAGGAGATGGGCCTAGAAACAAAACAGCGGCAACGATCTGAGGAGGAAAGCTAATTTACTAAATAAGATATCAGAAAGCAAAATAACACAATATAATACAATATAATTGGAATTGAAGCTAATAAATCAAATAAAATGAGCAAGAGAGAGTGTCCGATAAACCGAAGGCCTTACGCTAACGCTGAAGGCGATACGGCAGCGAGCACCCACTGCTGAGTCGATCCTGAAGGAAAAAAAGAGTGTCCCGTGACCGCAGAGGGTTTTTATCTTTTCCCTCTGAGCGGAAAATACGTAAAAACGCAAAGCATCGCAAAGTCTTCTGGGGAATATAGTTCTTCTCTTCTGAGACAGGTATACCCAGAAAATATCAATGATCTATGGAGTTGGAGTATTAACTCTTTAACTCTTAATGCACTACATGTTGTTATGATGTGGAATACCAATACCAAAAATCATAAAACCATGACAAAGAGGACGGATTGAAATGGATCGGTGAGAGAGAGAGAGAGAGAGAGGAAGAATTGAAACAAATTGGGGAGAGAGAGAGTGAGGCTGGATTTAAACGGATCAGTGAGAGAGATAGAGAGAAAGGCTGGATTGATACGAATTGGTGAGAGAGAGAGAGAGGCTGGATTGAAATAGATGAGTGAGAGAGAGAGAGAGGACGGATTGAAATGGATCGTAGAGAAAGGGGGAAAGAGAGAGAGAGAGAGAGAGAGAGAGATGACGAATGGAAATGGATCGGGGAGAGAGAAAGAGGCCGGATTGAAATGGATCGGTGAGAGTAAGAGAGGCCGGATTGAAATGGATTGGTGAGAGAGAGAGAGAGAGATGACGAATGGAAATGGATCGGTGAGAGAGAGAGAGAGGACGGTTTGAAATGGATCAGTGAGAGATAGAGAGAGAGAGAGAGAGAGAGAGAGAGATGCCGAATGGAAACGGATCGGTGAGAGATAAAGAGGCCGGATTGAAAGGGATCGGTGAGAGAGAGTGAAAGACAGAGTAAGAGTGGACGGATTGAAACGTATCGGGGAGAGAGAGAGTGAAGCTGGATTTAAACAAATTGGAGAGAAAGAGAGAATACGAATGGAAATGGATCGGGGAGAGAGAGAGAGAGAGAGAGGCCGGATTGAAATGGATCATGGAGAAAGGGAGAGACAGAGAGAGAGAGAGAGAGATGACGAATGGAAATTGATCGGGCAGAGAGAGACAGAACGGATTGAAAGGGATCGGTGAGAGAGAGAGAGAGAGGAAGGATTGAAATGGATTGGAGAGAGAGAGAGTGAGAGGCCGGATTGAAATGGATCAGTGAGAGTGAGAGAGAGAGAGGACGGACTGAAAGGGACCAGAGAGAGAGAGAGAAAGAGAGAGAAAGGCCGGATTTGAACGGATTGGTGAGAAAGAGAGAAAGAGAGAGAGAAAGAGAAATCCTGGATTGATACGAATTGGTGAGAGAGAGAGAGAGAGAGAGGCCGGATTGAAATGGATTGGTGAGAGAGAGAGAGAGAGAGATGACGAATGGAAATGGATCGGTGAGAGAGAGAGAGAGAGAGGACGAAAGAGGGAGAGAGAGAAAGAGAGTACGAATGGAAATGGATCGGGGAGAGAGTGAGAGGACGGATTGAAACGGATCATGGAAAGAGAGAGAGAGAGGGAGAGGCCGGATTTAAACGCATTGGTGAGAAAGAGAAAGTGAGTGAGAGAGGCCAGATTGAAATGGATCAGTGAGAGAGAGAGAGAGGACGGATTGAAACGGATCGGGGAATGAGAGAGAAAAGCCAGATTTGAACGGACTGGTGAGAAATAGAGAGAAAGTGAGAATGGCAGTATTGAAAAGGATTGGTGAAAAAGAGAGAGAGAGAGAGAGAGAGAGAGTGAGATGACGAATGGAAATGGATAGGAGAGAGAGAGAGAGTCCGGATTGAATTGGATCAGTGAGAGAGAGAGAGAGGACGGATTGAAACGGATCAAGGAAAGAGAGAGAGAGAGAGAGAAAAAGAGAGATAGAGAGGCCAGACTGAAACGGCTCGCAGAGAGAGAGAGAGTGAGAGAGATGACGGATTGAAATTGATCGGTGAGAGAGAGAGAGAGAGAGAATGGCTGGATTGATACGAATTGGTGAGAGAGAGAGAGGACGGATTGAAAGGGATCGGTGAGAGAAAGAGAGAGAGGACGGATTGAAACAGAAAGGGGAAAGAGAGAGAGAGAGAGAAAGAGGACGGATTGAAATGGATCGGTGAGAGAGAGAGAGAGAGAGAGAGAGAGAGGCCAGTCTGAAACGGATCGCAGAGAGAGAGCGAGAAAGAGTGAGAGAGAGAGGAAGTATTGAAACGGATCGAGCAGATAGAGAGTGAGGCTGCATTTAAAAGGATTGGTGGGAAAGAGAGAGAGAGAAAGAGAGAATACGAATGGAAATGGTTCGGGGAGAGAGAGAGAGAGAGGACGGATTGAAATGAATCAGTGAGAGTAAGAGCGGCCGGATTTAAATGCATTGGTGAGAAAGATAAAGTGAGTAAGAGAGCCAGATTGAAATGGATCAGAGAGAGAGAGAGAGAGAGGCCAGATTGAAACAGATCGGGGAAAGAGAGAGAAAAGCCAGATTTGAACGGACTGGTGAGAAAGAGAGAGACAGTGAGAACGGCAGTATTGAAAAGGATTGGTGAAAAAGAGAGAGAGAGAGAGAGAGAGAGAAATCCTGGATTGATACGAATTGGTGAGAGAGAGAGAGAGAGGATGGATTGAAATGGATCAGTGAGAGAGAGAGGACGTACAGAACTGGATTGGGGAGAGAGAGAGAGAGAGAGGAAGGATTGAAATGGATTGGAGAGTAAGAGAGAGAGAAGCTGGAATGAAATTGTTGGGTGAGAGAGAGAAAGAGAGAGAGAAAGGACGGATTGAAATGGATCGGTGAGAGAGAGAGAGAGAGAATGGCTGGATTGATACGAATTGGTGAGAGAGAGAGGACGGATTGAAAGGGATCGGTGAGAAAGAGAGAGAGAGGATAAATAGAAACGGATCGGGGAAAGAGAGAGAGAGAGAGAAAGAGGACGGATTGAAATGGATCGGTGAGAGAGAGAGAGAGAGAGAGGAAGAATTGAAACAAATTGGGGAGAGAGAGAGTGAGGCTGGATTTAAACGGATCAGTGAGAGAGATAGAGAGAAAGGCTGGATTGATACGAATTGGTGAGAGAGAGAGAGAGGCTGGTTTGAAATAGATGAGTGAGAGAGAGAGAGAGGACGGACTGAAATGGATTGGTGAGAGAGAGAGAGACAGGCCGGATTGAAATGGATCGTAGAGAAAGGGGGAAAGAGAGAGAGAGAGAGAGAGAGAGATGACGAATGGAAATGGATCGGGGAGAGAGAAAGAGGCCGGATTGAAATGGATCGGTGAGAGTAAGAGAGGCCGGATTGAAATGGATTGGTGAGAGAGAGAGAGAGAGATGACGAATGGAAATGGATCGGTGAGAGATAAAGAGGCCGGATTGAAAGGGATCGGTGAGAGAGAGTGAAAGACAGAGTAAGAGTGGACGGATTGAAACGTATCGGGGAGAGAGAGAGTGAAGCTGGATTTAAACAAATTGGAGAGAAAGAGAGAATACGAATGGAAATGGATCGGGGAGAGAGAGAGAGAGAGAGAGGCCGGATTGAAATGGATCATGGAGAAAGGGAGAGAGAGAGAGAGAGAGAGAGAGAGAGATGACGAATGGAAATGGATCGGGGAGAGAGAGACAGAACGGATTGAAAGGGATCGGTGAGAGAGAGAGAGAGGAAGGATTGAAATGGATTGGAGAGGGAGAGAGAGAGAGAGGCCGGATTGAAATGGATCAGTGAGCGTGAGAGAGAGAGAGAACGGACTGAAAGGGACCGGTGAGAGAGAGAGAAAGAGAGAGAAAGGCCGGATTTGAATGGATTGGTTAGAAAGAGAGAAAGAGAGAGAGAAAGAGAAATCCTGGATTGGTACGAATTGGTGAGAGAGAGAGAGAGAGGATGGATTGAAATGGATCAGTGAGAGAGAGAGAGAGAGAGGACGTACAGAACTGGATTGGGGAGAGAGAGAGAGAGAGAGAGGAAGGATTGAAATGGATTGGAGAGTAAGAGAGAGAGAAGCCGGAATGAAATTGATGGGTGAGAGAGAGAAAGAGAGAGAGAGAGAAAGGACGGATTGAAATGGATTGGTGAGAGAGAGAGAGAGATATGCCGATTGGAAACGGAACGGTGAGAGAGAAAGTGGCCGAATTGAAATGGATCAGTGTGAGAGAGAAAGAGAGAGAGAGAGAGAGAGGACGGATTGAAATTGATCGGTGAGAGAGAGAGAGAGAGAATGGCTGGATTGATACGAATTGGTGAGAGAGAGAGGACGGATTGAAAGGGATCGGTGAGAGAGAGAGAGAGAGGACGGATAGAAAAGGATCGGGGAAAGAGAGAGAGAGAGAGAAAGAGGACGGATTGAAATGGATCTGTGAGAGAGAGAGAGAGAGAGAACGGATTGAAAGGGACCGGTGAGAGAGAGAAAGAAAGAGAAAGGCCGGATTTGAATGGATTGGTGAGAGAGATAGAGAGAGAGAGAGAGATGACGAATGGAAATGGATCGGTGAGAGAGAGAGAGAGAGAGGACAAAAGAGGGAGAGAGAGAAAGAGAGAGGACGAATGGAAATGGATCAGCGAGAGAGTGAGAGGACGGATTGAAACGGATCATGGAAAGAGAGAGAGAGAGGGAGAGGCCGGATTTAAACGCATTGGTGAGAAAGAGAAAGTGAGTGAGAGAGGCCAGATTGAAATGGATCAGTGAGAGAGAGAGAGAGGACGGATTGAAATGGATCGTAGAGAAAGGGGGAAAGAGAGAGAGAGAGAGAGAGAGAGATGACGAATGGAAATGGATCGGGGAGAGAGAAAGAGGCCGGATTGAAATGGATCGGTGAGAGTAAGAGAGGCCGGATTGAAATGGATTGGTGAGAGAGAGAGAGAGAGATGACGAATGGAAATGGATCGGTGAGAGAGAGAGAGGACGGTTTGAAATGGATCAGTGAGAGATAGAGAGAGAGAGAGAGAGAGAGAGAGATGCCGAATGGAAACGGATCGGTGAGAGATAAAGAGGCCGGATTGAAAGGGATCGGTGAGAGAGAGTGAAAGACAGAGTAAGAGTGGACGGATTGAAACGTATCGGGGAGAGAGAGAGTGAAGCTGGATTTAAACAAATTGGAGAGAAAGAGAGAATACGAATGGAAATGGATCGGGGAGAGAGAGAGAGAGAGAGAGGCCGGATTGAAATGGATCATGGAGAAAGGGAGAGAGAGAGAGAGAGAGAGAGAGATGACAAATGGAAATGGATCGGGGAGAGAGAGACAGAACGGATTGAAAGGGATCGGTGAGAGAGAGAGAGAGGAAGGATTGAAATGGATTGGAGAGAGAGAGAGAGAGAGAGGCCGGATTGAAATGGATCAGTGAGAGTGAGAGAGAGAGAGAACGGACTGAAAGGGACCGGTGAGAGAGAGAGAAAGAGAGAGAAAGGCCGGATTTGAATGGATTGGTGAGAAAGAGAGAAAGAGAGAGAGAAAGAGAAATCCTGGATTGATACGAATTGGTGAGAGAGAGAGAGAGAGAGAGGCCGGATTGAAATGGATTGGTGAGAGAGAGAGAGAGAGAGATGACGAATGGAAATGGATCGGTGAGAGAGAGAGAGAGAGAGGACGAAAGAGGGAGAGAGAGAAAGAGAGAGGACGAATGGAAATGGATCGGGGAGAGAGTGAGAGGACGGATTGAAACGGATCATGGAAAGAGAGAGAGAGAGGGAGAGGCCGGATTTAAACGCATTGGTGAGAAAGAGAAAGTGAGTGAGAGAGGCCAGATTGAAATGGATCAGTGAGAGAGAGAGAAAGGACGGATTGAAACGGATCGGGGAATGAGAGAGAGAGAGAGAGAGAAAGAGAGAGAGAGAGGCCAGACTGAAACGGCTCGCAGAGAGAGAGAGAGAGAGAGAGATGACGAATGGAAATGGATCGGTGAGAGAGAGAGAGAGGCCGGATTGAAATGGATCAGTGAGATTATAAGAGGTCGGATTTAAATGGATTGGTGAGAGAGAGAGAGATATATGCCGAATGGAAACGGATCAGTGAGAGATAAAGAGGCCGGATTGAAATGGATCGGTGAGAGAGAGAGAGAGAAAAGCTGCATTGATACGAATTGGTGAGAGAGAGAGAGAGAGGACGGATTGAAATGAATCAGTGAGAGTAAGAGCGGCCGGATTTAAATGCATTGGTGAGAAAGATAAAGTGAGTGAGAGAGCCAGATTGAAATGGATCAGAGAGAGAGAGAGAGAGAGGCCAGATTGAAACAGATCGGGGAAAGAGAGAGAAAAGCCAGATTTGAACGGACTGGTGAGAAAGAGAGAGACAGTGAGAACGGCAGTATTGAAAAGGATTGGTGAAAAAGAGAGAGAGAGAGAGAGAGAGAGAGAGAGAGAGAGAGAGAGAGAAATCCTGGATTGATACGAATTGGTGACAGAGAGAGAGAGAGGATGGATTGAAATGGATCAGTGAGAGAGAGAGAGAGAGAGGACGTACAGAACTGGATTGGGGAGAGAGAGAGAGAGAGAGAGGAAGGATTGAAATGGATTGGAGAGTAAGAGAGAGAGAAGCCGGAATGAAATTGTTGGGTGAGAGAGAGAAAGAGGGAGAGAGAGAAAGGACGGATTGAAATGGATTGGTGAGAGAGAGAGAGAGATATGCCGATTGGAAACGGATCGGTGAGAGAGAAAGAGGCCGAATTGAAATGGATCCGTGTGAGAGAGAAAGAGAGAGAGAGAGAGAGGACGGATAGAAACGGATCGGGGAAAGAGAGAGAGAGAGAGAAAGAGGACGGATTGAAATGGATCGGTGAGAGAGAGAGAGAGAGAGAGGAAGAATTGAAACAAATTTGGGAGAGACAGAGTGAGGCTGGATTTAAACGGATCAGTGAGAGAGATAGAGAGAAAGTCTGGATTGATACGAATTGGTGAGAGAGAGAGAGGCCAGATTGAAATGGATCAGTGAGAGAGAGAGAGAGGACGGATTGAAATGGATCGTAGAGAAAGGGGGAAAGAGAGAGAGAGAGAGAGAGAGAGATGACGAATGGAAATGGATCGGGGAGAGAGAAAGAGGCCGGATTGAAATGGATCGGTGAGAGTAAGAGAGGCCGGATTGAAATGGATTGGTGAGAGAGAGAGAGAGAGATGACGAATGGAAATGGATCGGTGAGAGAGAGAGAGAGGACGGTTTGAAATGGATCAGTGAGAGAGAGAGAGAGAGAGAGAGAGAGAGATGCCGAATGGAAATGGATCGGGGAGAGAGAAAGAGGCCGGATTGAAATGGATCGGTGAGAGTAAGAGAGGCCGGATTGAAATGGATTGGTGAGAGAGAGAGAGAGAGATGACGAATGGAAATGGATCGGTGAGAGAGAGAGAGAGGACGGTTTGTAATGGATCAGTGAGAGAGAGAGAGAGAGAGAGAGAGAGAGAGATGCCGAATGGAAACGGATCGGTGAGAGATAAAGAGGCCGGATTGAAAGGGATCGGTGAGAGAGAGTGAAAGACTGAGTAAGAGTGGACGGATTGAAACGTATCGGGGAGAGAGAGAGTGAAGCTGGATTTAAACAAATTGGAGAGAAAGAGAGAATACGAATGGAAATGGATCGGGGAGAGAGAGAGAGAGAGAGAGGCCGGATTGAAATGGATCATGGAGAAAGGGAGAGAGAGAGAGAGAGAGAGAGAGATGACGAATGGAAATGGATCGGTGAGAGAGAGAGAGAGGACGGTTTGAAATGGATCAGTGAGAGAGAGAGAGAGAGAGAGAGATGACGAATGGAAATGGATCGGGGAGAGAGAGACAGAACGGATTGAAAGGGATCGGTGAGAGAGAGAGAGAGGAAGGATTGAAATGGATTGGAGAGAGAGAGAGAGAGAGAGGCCGGATTGAAATGGATCAGTGAGAGAGAGAGAGAGAGAGAACGGACTGAAAGGGACCGGTGAGAGAGAGAGAAAGAGAGAGAAAGGCCGGATTTGAATGGATTGGTGAGAAAGAGAGAAAGAGAGAGAGAAAGAGAAATCCTGGATTGATACGAATTGGTGAGAGACAGAGAGAGAGAGATGACGAATGGAAATGGATCGGTGAGAGAGAGAGAGAGGACGGTTTGAAATGGATCAGTGAGAGAGAGAGAGAGAGAGAGAGAGAGAGAGAGAGATGCCGAATGGAAATGGATCGGGGAGAGAGAAAGAGGCCGGATTGAAATGGATCGGTGAGAGTAAGAGAGGCCGGATTGAAATGGATTGGTGAGAGAGAGAGAGAGAGATGACGAATGGAAATGGATCGGTGAGAGAGAGAGAGAGGACGGATTGAAATGGATCAGTGAGAAAGAGAGAGAGAGAGAGAGGCCGGATTTAGAGGGGGAGAGAGCGAGAGAGAGAGAGGACGGGTTGAAACGGATCATGGAAAAAGAGAGAGATAGGGAGAGGACGGATTTAAATGCATTGGTGAGAAAGAGAAAGTGAGTGAGAGAGCCAGATTGAAAAGGATCAGAGAGAGTGAGAGAGGCCAGATTGAAACAGATCGGGGAAAGAGAGAGAAAAGCCAGATTTGAACGGACTGGTGAGAAAGAGAGAGACAGTGAGAACGGCAGTATTGAAAAGGATTGGTGAAAAAGAGAGAGAGAGAGAGAGAGAGAGAGAGAGAAATCCTGGATTGATACGAATTGGTGAGAGAGAGAGAGAGAGGCCGGATTGAAATGGATTGGTGAGAGAGAGAGAGAGAGAGAGATGATGAATGGAAATGGATCGGTGAGAGAGAGAGAGAGAGAGGACGAAAGAGGGAGAGAGAGAAAGAGAGAGGACGAATGGAAATGGATCGGGGAGAGAGTGAGAGGACGGATTGAAACGGATCATGGAAAGAGAGAGAGAGAGTGAGAGGCCGGATTTAAACGCATTGGTGAGAAAGAGAAAGTGAGTGAGAGAGGCCAGATTGAAATGGATCAGTGAGAGAGAGAGAGAGGACGGATTGAACCGGATCGGGGAAAGAGAGAGAGAGAGAGAGAAAGAGAGAGAGAGAGGCCAGACTGAAACGGCTCGCAGAGAGAGAGAGAGAAAGAGAGAGGACGAATGGAAATGGATCGGGGAGAGAGTGAGAGGACGGATTGAAACGGATCATGGAAAGAGAGAGAGAGAGGGAGAGGCCGGATTTAAACGCACTGGTGAGAAAGAGAAAGTGAGTGAGAGAGGCCAGATTGAAATGGATCAGAGAGAGAGAGAGAGAGAGGCCAGATTGAAACAGATCGGGGAAAGAGAGAGAAAAGCCAGATTTGAACGGACTGGTGAGAAAGAGAGAGACAGTGAGAACGGCAGTATTGAAAAGGATTGGTGAAAAAGAGAGAGAGAGAGAGAGAGAGAGAAATCCTGGATTGATACGAATTGGTGAGAGAGAGAGAGAGAGAGAGAGGATGGATTGAAATGGATCAGTGAGAGAGAGATAGACGACATACAGAACTGGATTGGGGAGAGAGAGAGAGAGAGAGGAAGGATTGAAATGGATTGGAGAGTAAGAGAGAGAGAAGCCGGAATGAAATGGTTGGGTGAGAGAGAGAGAGAGAGAGACAGAGAAAGGACGGTTTGAAATGGATCGGTGAGAGAGAGAGAGAGATATGCCGATTGGAAACGGATCGGTGAGAGAGAAAGAGGCTGAATTGAAATTGATCAGTGAGAGAAAGAAAGAGAGAGAGAGAGGACGGATTGAAATTGATCGGTGAGAGAGAGAGAGAGAGAGAGATGACGAATGGAAATGGATCGGGGAGAGAGAGACAGAACGGATTGAAAGGGATCGGGGAGAGAGAGAGAGAGAGGACGGATTGAAACGGATTGGGGAAAGAGAGAGAGAGAGAGAGAGAGAAGACAGTTCTAAAGGGATCGGTGAGAGAGAGACTGAGAGAGAGAGAGGAAGGATTGAAACAGATAGGGGAGGGAGAGAGAAAGACAGAGTAAGAGTGGATCGATTGAAACGAATCGGGAGAGTGAGAGTGAGGCTGGATTTAAACAGATTGGTGAGAAAGAGAGAGAGAAAGGGAGAGTACGAATGGAAATGGATCAGGGAGAGAGAGAGAGAGAGAGGAAGAATTGAAACATATCGGGGAGAGAGAGAGTGAGGTTGGATTTAAACAGATCAGTGAGAGAGACAGAGAGAAAGGCTGGATTGATACGAATTGATGAGAGAGAGAGACTGGCTGGATTGAAATGGATCAGAGAGAGAGAGAGAGAGAGAAATGCTGGATTGATACGAATTGGTGAGAGATAGAGAGAGAGGCTGGATTGAAATGGATCAGTGAGAGAGAGAGAGAGGCCAGATTGAAACAGATCGGGGAAAGAGAGAGAAAAGCCAGATTTGAACGGACTGGTGAGATAGAGAGAGACAGTGAGAACGGCAGTATTGAAAAGGATTGGTGAAAAAGAGAAAGAGAGAGAGAGAGAGAGAAAACCTGGATTGATACGAATTGGTGAGAGAGAGAGAGAGAGGATGGATTGAAATGGATCAGTGAGAGAGAGAGAGAGAGAGAGGACGTACAGAACTGGATTGAGGAGAGAGAGAGAGAGAGAGGAAGGATTGAAATGGATTGGAGAGTAAGAGAGAGAGAAGCCGCAATGAAATGGTTGGGTGAGAGAGAGAGAGAGAGAGAGAGAAAAAGGACGGTTTGAAATGGATCGGTGAGAGAGAGAGAGAGATATGCCGATTGGAAACGGATCGGTGAGAGAGAAAGAGGCCGAATTGAAATGGATCAGTGAGAGAGAGAGAGAGAGAGAGAGAGAGAGAGGACGGATTGAAACTGATCGGTGAGAGAGCGAGAGAGAGAGAGAGAATGGCTGGATTGATACGAATTGGTGAGAGAGAGAGAGGACGGATTGAAACGGATCGGGGAAAGAGAGAGAGAGAGAGAAAGAGGACGGATTGAAATGGATCGGTGAGAGAGAGAGAGAGAGAGAGAGAGAGGCCAGTCTGAAACGGAACGCAGAGAGAGAGCGAGAAAGAGTGAGAGAGAGAGGATGTATTGAAACGGATCGAGCAGATAGAGAGTGAGGCTGCATTTAAAAGGATTGGTGAGAAAGAGAGAGAGAGAAAGAGAGAATACGAATGGAAATGGATCGGGGAGAGAGAGACAGATGATGAATGGAAATGGACGGATTGAAAGGGATAGGTGAGAGAGAGAGTAAGAGGACGGATTGAAACGGATCGGGGAAAGAGAGAGAGAGAGAGAGAGGCCGGATTTAAATGGATCGTAGAGAAAGGGGGAAAGAGAGAGAGAGAGAGAGAGATGACGAATGCAAATGGATCGGGGAGAGAGAGAGGGGACAAATTAAAGGGAGAGAGAGAGAGAAAGACAGAGTAACAGTAGACAGATTGAAACAAATCGGGGCGAGAGAGAGTGAGGCTGGATTTAAACAGATTGGTGAGAAAGAGAGAATATGAATGGAAATGGATCAGTGAGAGAGAGAGAGAGAGGACGAACTGAAATTGATCGGTGAGAGAGAAAGAAAGAGAGAGAGAGAGAGAGATGAAGAATTGAAACAAATTGGGGAGAGAGAGAGTGAGGCTGGATTTAAAGGGATCAGTGAGAATGTTGTGGTTTTGTGGTTTTGATGCCGGTATTCCACATCAGAACATCATGCAGGCAGGGAAGGAGTTAATGCTGTGGGAGTAGCAGAGGGCCGGAGCTGGGCCCCGGCCGCCAGGCCCCGCTCGGCTCTCTCGGCGCGCTCTCGGCGGCGGTGAAATAATTCAGCACGTGTGCTTCCCCTGCCGTTCCTCCCTAACGTAAGCTCCCAGTTTCTGGTTTGGAAACTTTCTTTCTCTCTCTCAAAATTGTTCAATTTTATTAGATTTAGTAAAGTTACCGCTCCTTCTCAGATCGTGCCGTTGTTTTTTTTTACAGTCCCATCTATTCCCTCTGTCTCCCCCTCCCCCCAGAGCGCACGGCTCTGCTGGGGCGGCCGCGTGGCCACTGACGGGGCAGTTTTTTTTCTCTTTTCCCTTTCTCTCTCCCTTGGTTTCCCTTGGGCTACTGTCGCGGATAACACCATGACACATTTATTGGTGGAGAATGCGGGCAATGCAGTATTTGTACTCCACTGTAAAACTGGTGCAAAGTGGACTAAGGGTTTTCATGTACCTTAGAGCATGTTGGCATCTCTTTAAGCTCCTCATGTTCAGCACCGGAGTCATATATGCATACAGCTGCTTTAGTGTGCTGATGGGTTTACCTCCCTCCTGCCTAAACACCCTGGCTAATGTGACAGATTATACGGCATTTGGATTGGTTTCCAGGTACTTCTTTCATGTTTTTACCTATGTTCAAGATGTCAGCCTGGCAACTGTGTTATCCATTTTCCTGAATGTACTCTGTGCAATGGTATTTTACATCCAGTGGAGGAAGCCTTCCCCCAAACCAGAGAGTGTTGAATGGCAGGGAAGGTGGGAAAAAATTAGGAAAGAAAGTAGAAGCATGGGGACCCCCGGTGCTATGTGATTTTGATCTTGAGCACCTGCGGGATCCTGAGAAATTCAGTGAGTGTTTAGGTAAGGAGTCATGTGACTCAGAAAGATCTGAGAAGGAACGGATTGTTTGGGGCTTGGCTTGTGCTTATCGAGCTATAATTGATATTTTGGAGAGAAATGGTTTCCAAACCGAGGTCCAAAGCAAAAATGGAAACCTCGAGATTAAACCTGACCAATCACAGGAAGCACCGGCATCCGTGTCGGTTGCCTCTGTGGAAGGCCAGAAATGGAAACGAGTGTCCTCACGACTAGAACGGAAAGAAGAAGAAGCAGAGAAAAAAGAGGAAGATCCAGGTGAGCGTCCCTCCTCAGCACCACCACCACCACCACCACCTAAAAAGGCCACTAAGAAAAGTGAGAGACATGGAGAGGACCGTGATGAGAAAGAAGAAGAAGACCCAGGTGAGGGGCCCTCCTCAGCACCACCACCACCACCTAGAAAGGCCACTAAGAAAAGTGTGAGACATGGAGAGGACAGTGATAATGAAGAAATCACCATTACCACTATTCGTCGGCCCCTAAAGATGACTGAAATCCAAGGTTCAAGAAAGGAGTTTGTACGGCGCTCGGATGAACCTGTTGTCACCTGGTTGCTGCGGTGTTGGGACAACGGTGCCAGCAGCGTGTCCCTAGATGGCAACGAAGCCCGCCAACTGGGAAGCATTGCTCGAGACCCAGCTATCGACAGAGGGATTAGTAGATGTCTGAGTGGAGTTGCTACCCTCTGGGAACGAGTACTAGTGGCTGTAAAGGAGAGATTTCCTTACAAAGACGATCTGGAGCCTAAGGTGGAAAGATGGAATACTGTGGAGAAGGGCATCCAATTTTTGAGAGAAATGGCTGTAGTAGAGATGCTGTACGATCCTAGTTTCGTCCCTAACAATCCACACCAGGACCGTGATCCTGAGAAAGTATGGTGTAAAGCTGATGTATATCGGAAGCTCTCAAAAACAGCACCAGAAAGGTACGCAAGTACACTGGTAGCGACGTTTAATATATTCAAGGGCCGAGAGAGAAGACTCCCATTTCATGAAGTGATTACTACACTTCAAAACTTTGAACAGCAACTTCCGCCATCACACGTTTCCATTGCAGCTGTATCAACGGTAGCAGGAGAAGTCGGTGAAATAAAGAAGATACTGAAAATCATACTGGAGGAATTGTCCTTGCTGATGAACAGGGATGTACCTGCATCAGTGTCAGAAACATCTGATGAAGACGAGGATGATCCAAAGAATCTGGTGAAGGAGCTGATCAAACTGATGAAAGTCTCAGCCATCAAAGGCAGCCGCCTCTCTGCTCGAGCAAATGACAGCAGTAACTTCATGTCACGTGTGTCCATGTGGAGCTTCTTACGAGAAAATGGAGAGGACATGAAGAAGTGGCATAAAAAACCCACCCCTGCACTACGAGCACGAGTAAGAGAATTACAGCAGAGATCAGCCACCAACGAAATTGCTCCAGTCTCTGCAGGTAACCAATAGAGGGGCCCTGCCCTCAGCCAGGGGGGGGAAGGGATAACAGAGTGTATTGGACTGTGTGGATTAGATGGCCTGGCACATCAGAGCCACAAAAATATGAGGCACTGGTGGACACTGGTGCACAGTGCACTCTAATGCCCTCGAGTTACAAAGGGACAGAATTGATTTATATTTCTGGAGTGACTGGGGGCTCTCAGGAATTGTCTGTGTTGGAGGCAGAAATAAGCCTCACTGGTAAAGACTGGCAAAAGCATCCTATAGTGACTGGACAGGGGGCTCCATGCATCCTCGGTATTGATTATCTCAGGAGGGGACATTTCAAGGATCCCAAGGGATACCGATGGGCTTTTGGAGTAGCTGCTGTAGATGCAGACAACATTAAGCAGCTGTCTGTTTTACCTGGCCTGTCAGAAGATCCGTCTGTTGTGGGGGTACTGAAAGTAAAAGAGCAGCAGGTACCAATTGCTACCAAAACAGTACACAGACGGCAATACCGCACCAACAGGGATTCCTTGCTCCCCATTCATAATTTGATCCGTCAGCTAGAGAGCCAGGGAGTGATCAGCAAAACCCACTCACCGTTTAACAGCCCCATATGGCCGGTGCGTAAAGCCAGTGGAGAATGGAGGCTGACAGTAGATTACCGTGGCCTGAATGAAGTCACACCCCCACTGAGCGCCGCTGTGCCAGATATGTTGGAACTGCAGTATGAACTGGAGTCAAAAGCAGCCAAGTGGTATGCTACTATTGACATTGCCAATGCATTCTTCTCTATTCCTTTGGCCACAGAGTGCAGACCACAGTTTGCTTTCACCTGGAGGGGCGTTCAGTACACCTGGAACCGTTTGCCCCAGGGGTGGAAACACAGCCCAACCATTTGCCATGGGTTGATTCAGACCACACTGGAACAGGGTGGGGCACCTGAGCACCTCCAGTACATTGACGACATTGTTGTGTGGGGTGGTACAGCAGAAGAAGTTTTTAAGAAAGGAGAGCGAATAATCCAAATTCTCCTGGGTGCTGGTTTTGCTATCAAACGAAACAAAGTGAAGGGACCTGCCCAAGAAATTCAGTTTCTAGGAGTAAAATGGCAAGATGGGCGTCGTCACATCCCAGGAGATGTGGTTGACAAAATCACCAGCATGTCACCACCCACTAGCAAAAAGGAGACACAGTCTTTTCTCGGTGTAGTAGGCTTTTGGAGGATGCATGTCCCGAACTACAGCCTCATAGTAAGCCCCCTCTATCAGGTGACCCGAAAGAAGAATAATTTTGCATGGGGCCCTGAGCAGCAGCAGGCCTTTGAGCAGATTAAACAGGAGATAGCCCGTGCTGTTGCCCTGGGGCCAGTACGGATGGGACAGGATGTAAAGAACATCCTCTACACTGCTGCTGGAGAGAAAGGTCCCACTTGGAGTCTGTGGCAAAGAGCCTCTGGGGAGACCCGAGGCCGACCCCTGGGATTTTGGAGCAGAGCGTACAGGGGTTCGGAGGAGTGCTACACTCCAACTGAGAAGGAGATTTTGGCAGCATACGAGGGAGTTCAGGCTGCCTCTGAAGTAATTGGCACTGAGACGCAGCTCCTGCTGGCACCTCGACTGCCAGTGCTGAACTGGATGTTCAGAGGAAAGGTTCCCTCCACCCATCATGCTACTGATGCCACCTGGAGTAAGTGGATTGCGCTGATTACACAGCGAGCTCGGATGGGAAACCTCAGCCATCCAGGCATGTTAGAGGTGATCATGGACTGGCCGGAAGGCAAGAAATTTGGAACACCACCAGCAGAAGAGGTACCACACGCAAAAGAGGCCCCACCGTATAACGAACTAACAGAAAATGAAAAGACCTATGCCCTCTTTACTGATGGATCGTGTCGTATTGTTGGGAAACATCGCAGATGGAAGGCTGCTGTGTGGAGCCCCACACGACGAGTAGCAGAGGCCACTGAAGGAGAAGGAGAATCGAGTCAATTTGCGGAAGTAAAGGCTGTCCAACTGGCCTTAGATGTGGCTGAGCGGGAGAGGTGGCCAATGCTGTATCTTTATACTGACTCTTGGATGGTGGCAAATGCTTTATGGGGGTGGTTGCAGCAGTGGGAACAAAATAACTGGCAACGGAAGGGTAAACCCATCTGGGCTGCGGAACTGTGGAAAGACATTGCTGTCCAAACAAAAAAGTTGGGTGTAAAGGTGCGTCACGTAGATGCGCATGTGCCCAAGAATCGAGCTACTGAGGAACAGAGAAATAACCATCAGGTAGATCAAGCTGCCAAGATTGAGGTGTCTCAAATAGATTTGGACTGGCAGAACAAAGGAGAGTTATTTTTAGCTCGGTGGGCCCATGAGACCTCAGGCCATCAAGGAAGGGATGCGACCTATAAGTGGGCTAGAGACCGAGGGGTGGACTTAACTATGGATGCCATCGCACAGGTTATCCATGACTGTGATATATGTGCCATGATTAAACAAGCCAAGAGGATGAAACCTCTCTGGCAGGAAGGGCGATGGCAGAAGTATAAATATGGGGAGGCGTGGCAGGTTGATTATATCACCTTGCCACGAACTCGCGATGGTAAGCATTATGTGCTCACCATGGTGGAGGCGACCACCGGGTGGCTTGAAACATATGCAGTACCCCATGCTACTGCCCGAAACACCATCTTAGGCTTAGAGAAGCAAATCCTATGGCGACATGGAACCCCAGAAAGAATTGAGTCCGATAATGGGACTCATTTCAAAAATTCACTTGTGGATATTTGGGCCAAAGAACATGGCATTGAATGGGTCTATCATATTCCCTACCATGCACCAGCTGCTGGTAAGATCGAGCGCTACAACGGGTTGTTAAAAACCACACTGAAAGCAATGGGTGGGGGAACATTTAAGCATTGGGAGAAAAATCTGTCAGAAGCCACCTGGTTGGTCAACACTAGGGGATCAGTCAACCGAGATGGTCCTACACAATCCAGCGCCCTAAAGACCATAGAGGGAGATAAGGTCCCTGTAGTACATGTGAAGAGCATGCTGGGAAAAGCGGTGTGGGTCCTTCCAGCCTCTGGAAAGGGCAAACCCCTCCGTGGAACTGTCTTTGCACAGGGACCTGGGTGCACCTGGTGGGTAATGGATAAAAATGGGGACGTCCAGTGTGTACCACAAGGGAATTTGATGCTGGGGGAGTGCAGTCTGTGATTCCATGTATATATATATATATATATGTATAGATATGTTTGTATGTAATTTACGTTATTACAGTTTTTGGTTCTATATAGATATGTGTTCAGCATGATGTGATGATGTGGAATAAGGGGTGGAATGTTGTGGTTTTGTGGTTTTGATGCTGGTATTCCACATCAGAACATCATGCAGGCAGGGAAGGAGTTAGTGCTGTGGGAGCAGCAGAGGGGCGCAGCTGGGCCCCGGCCGCCAGGCCCCGCTGGGCTCTCCGCGCGCTCTCGGCGGCGGTGAAAAAATTCAGCACGTGTGCTTCCCCTGCCGTTCCTCCCTAACGTAAGCTCCCAGTTTCTGGTTTGGAAACTTTCTTTCTCTCTCTCAAAATTGTTCAATTTCAGTAGATTTAGTAAAGTTACCGCTCCTTCTCAGATCGTGCCGTTATTTTTTTTTACAGAACCATCTATTCCCTCTGTCTCCCCCTCCCCCCAGAGCGCACGGCTCTGCTGGGGCGGCCGCGTGGCCACTGACGGGGCAGTTTTTTTTCTCTTTTCCCTTTCTCTCTCCCTTCTCGGTTTCCCTTGGGCTACTGCCGCGGATAACACCGTGACAGAGAGAGATAGAGAGAAAGCCTGGATTGATACGAAGTGGTGAGAGAGAGAGAGACAGGCTGGATTGAAATGGATGAGTGAGAGAGAGAGAGAGGACAGACTGAAATGGATTGGTGAGAGAGAGAGAGAGAGAGAGAGAGGCCGGATTTAAATGGATCGTAGAGAAAGGGGGAGAAAGAGAGAGAGAGAGAGAGACGACGAATGGAAATGGATCGGGGAGAGAGAGAGGGGACGGATTGAAAGGGATCGGTGAGAGAGAGAAAGAGAGGACGGATTGAAACGGATCGTGGAAAGAGAGAGAGAGAGAGAGAGAGAGGCTAGACTGAATAGGATCGCAGACAGAGAGAGAGAGGAAGGATGTAAATGAATCGGGGAGAGAGAGAGAAGACAGAGTAAGAGTAGACGGATTGAAACGAATCGGGGAGAGAGAGAGTGAGGCTGGATTTAAACAGATTGGTGAGAAACAGAGAGAGAGAGAAAGAGAGAGGACGGATTGAAATGGATCAGTGAGAGAGAGAGAGAGAGAGAAAGGCTGGATTGATACGAATTGGTGAGAGATAGAGAGAGAGGCCAAACTGAAATGGATCAGTGAGAGAGAGAGAGAGGACGGAATGAAATGGATTGGTGAGAGAGAGAGAGAGAGAGAAGAAGGATTGAAATGGATCGTAGAGAAAGGGAGAGAGAGAGAGAGAGAGAGAGAGAGAGGACAAATGGAAATAGATTGGGGAGAGAGAGAGAGGCCGGATTGAAAGGTATGTGTGAGAGATAGAGAGAGGACAGATTGAAACGGTTTGGGGAAAGAGAGAGAGTGAGAGAGAGAGAGGACGGATTGAAATGGATCGCAAAGAGTGAGAGAGAGGAAGGGTTGAAACGGATCGGGGAGAGAGAGAGAAAGACAGAGAAAGAGTGGACGGATTTAAACGAATCAGGGAGAGAGTGAGTGAGGCTGGATTAAAAAATTGGTGAGAAAGTAAGAGAGAGAAAGAGAGAATACGAATGGAAATGGATCGGGGAGAAAGAGTGAGAGAGAGAGGCCGGATCGAAATCGATTGTAGAGAAAGTGGGAGAAAGATAGAGAGAGAGAGATATGACGAATGGAAATGGATCGGGGAGAGAGAGGCTGGATTGAAAAGGATCAGTGAGAGAGAGAGAGGACGGAATGAAATGGATTGGTAAGAGAGAGAGAGAGGAAGGATTTAAATGGATCGTAGAGAAAGGGAGAGAGAGAGAGAGAGAGAAAGAGAGATGACGAATGCAAAGGGATCAGGGAGAGAGCGAGAGAGAAAGAGAGAGAGAGAGGCCAGATTGAAACGGATCGCAGAGAGGGAGCGAGAAAGAGAGAGAGAGTGAGGAAGGATTGAAACGGATCGGGGAGAGAGAGAGAAAGACAGAGAAAGAGTGCACGGATTTAAACGAATCAGGGAGAGAGTGAGTGAGGCTGGATTAAAAAAGATTGGTGAGAATGTAAGAGAGAGAAGAAGAGAATCCGAATGGAAATGGTTCGGGGAGAAAGAGTGAGAGAGAGAGGCCGGATCGAAAGCGATTGTAGAGAAAGTGGGAGAAAGATAGAGAGAGAGAGATATGACGAATGGAAATGGATCGGGGAGAGAGAGGGTTGATTTAAAAGGATCAGTGAGAGAGAGAGAGAGGACGGAATGAAATGGATTGGTAAGAGAGAGAGAGAGAGGAAGGATTGAAATGGATCGTAGAGAAAGGGAGAGAGAGAGAGAGAGAGAAAGAGAGATGACGAATGCAAATGGATCAGGGAGAGAGAGAGAGAGAAAGAGAGAGAGAGAGGCCAGATTGAAACGGATCGCAGAGAGGGAGCGAGAAAGAGAGAGAAAGTGAGGAAGGATTGAAACGAATCGGGAAGAGAGAGAGTGAGGCTGGATTTAAACGGATCAGTGAGAGAGATAGAGAGAAAGGCTGGATTGATACGTATTGGTGAGAGAGAGAGAGACAGGCTGGATTGAAATGGATGAGTGAGAGAGAGAGAGAGGACGGACTGAAATGGATTGGTGAGAGAGAGAGAGACAGGCCGGATTGAAATGGATCGGTGAGAGAGAGAGGAAGGATAGAAATGAATCGGAGAGAGAGAGAGAAAGACAGAGTAAGAGTGGACGGATTGAAACGAATCGGGGAGAGAGAGAGAGAGAGTGGATTTAAACAGATTGGTGAGAAACAGAGAGAGAGAGAAAGAGTGAGGACGGATTGGAATGGATCGGGGAGAGAGAGAGAGAGAGGCGGGATTGAAATGGATTGTAGAGAAAGGGGGAGAGAGAGAGAGAGAGAGAAGACGAATGGAAATGGATCGCGGAGAGAGAGAGAGGCCGGATTGAAATGGATCAGTGAGAGAGAGAGAGAGGACGGAATGAAATGGATTGGTAAGAGAGAGAGAGAGAGAGAGGAAGGTCTGAAATGGATCGTAGAGTAAGGGGGAGAGAGAGAGAGAGAGAGAGAGATGATGATTGCAAATGGATCGGGGAGAGAGAGAGAGAGAAAGAGAGAGAGAGAGGCCAGATTGAAACGGATCGCAGAGAGGAAGCGAGAAAGAGAGAGAGAAAGAGGAAGGATTGAAACATATCGGGGAGAGAGAGTGTGAGGCTGGATTTAAACGGATCAGTGAGAGAGATAGAGAGAAAGGCTGGATTGACACGAATTGGTGAGAGAGAGAGAGACAGGCTGGATTGAAATGGATCAGTGAGAGAGAGAGAGAGGACGGACTGAAATGGATTGGTGAGAGAGAGAGAGACAGGCCGGACTGAAATGGATCGGTGAGAGAGAGAGAGAGATAGAGAGAGATAGAGGCCAGACTGAAACCGATCGCAGAGAGAGAGAGAGAGGAAGGATATAAATGAATCGGGGAGAGAGAGAGAAAGACAGAGTAAGAGTAGACGGATTGAAACGAATCGGGGAGAGAGAGAATGAGGCTGGATTTAAACAGATTTGTGAGAAACAGAGAGAGAGAGAAAGAGAGAGGACGGATTGAAATGGATCGGTGAGAGAGAGAGAGAGAGAGAGAAAGGCTGGATTGATACGAATTGGTGAGAGATAGAGAGAGAGGCTGGATTGAAATGGATCAGTGAGAGAGAGAGAGAGGACGGAATGAAATGGATTGGTAAGAGAGAAAGAGAGAGAGAGGAAGGATTGAAATGGATCGTAGAGAAAGGGAGAGAGAGAGAGAGAGAGAGAGAGAGATGACGAATGGAAATGGATCGGGGAGAGAGAGAGAGGCCGGATTGAAATGGATCAGTGAGTAAGAGAGAGAGAAAAGCTGGATTTATACGAATTGGTGAGATATAGAGAGAGAGGCTGGATTGAAATGAATCAGTGAGAGAGAGAGAGAGGAAGGAATGAAATGGATTGGTAAGAGAGAAATAGAGAGAGAGGAAGGATTGAAATGGATCGTAGAGAAAGGGAGAGAGAGAGAGAGAGAGAGAGATGACGAATGGAAATGGATCGGGGAGAGAGAGAGAGGCCGGATTGAAATGGATCAGTGAGTAAGAGAGAGAGAAAAGCTGGATTGATACGAATTAGTGAGAGATAGAGAGAGAGTCTGGATTGAAATGGATCAGTGAGAGAGAGAGGGAGGACGGACTGAAATGGACTGGTGAGAGAGAGAGAGAGGGAGAGACAAAGGCCAGACTGAAACGGATCGTAGAGAGAGAGAGAGAGAGAGGAAGGATTGAAATGAATCGGGGAGAGAGAGTGAAAGACAGAGTAAGAGTAGACGGATTGAAACGAATCAGGGAGAGAGTGAGTGAGGCTGGATTTAAACAGATTGGTGAGAAAGTAAGTGAGAGAAAGAGAGAATACTAATGGAAATGGATCGTGGAGAGAGAGTGAGAGAGAGAGGCCGGATCGAAATCGATTGTAGAGAAAGTGGGAGAAAGATAGAGAGAGAGAGAGATGACGAATGGAAATGGATCGGGGAGAGACAGTGAGAGGACGGAATGAAATGGATTGGTAAGAGAGAGAGAGAGAGAGAGGACGGATTGAAACAAATTGGGGAGAGAGAGAGTGAGGCTGGATTTAAAGGGATCAGTGAGAGAGACAGAGAGAAAGCCAGGATTGACACGAATTGGTAAGAGAGAGAGAGACAGGCTGGATTGAAATGGATGAGTGAGAGAGAGAGAGAGGACAGAATGAAATGGATTGGTGAGAGAGAGAGAGAGAGAGAGAGGCCAGATTGAAATGGATCGTAGAGAAAGGGGGTGAGAAAGAGCGAGAGAGAGAGATGACGAATGGAAATGGATCGGGGAGAGAGAGAGGGGACGGATTGAAAGGCATCGGTGAGAGAGAGAGAGAGAGAGAGAGAGAGAGGAAGAATTGAAACAAATTGGGGAGAGAGAGAGTGAGGCTAGATTTAAACGGACCAGTGAGAGAGACAGAGAGAAAGGTTGGATTGATAAGAATTGGTGAGAGACAGAGAGAGAGGCTGGATTGAAATGGATGAGTGAGAGAGAGAGAGAGGACGGACTGAAATGGATAGGTGAGAGAAAGAGAGGCCGGATTAAAATGGATCGTAGAGCAAGGGGGAGAGAGAGAGAGAGAGAGGGAGAGATGACAAATGGAAATGGATCGGTGAGAGCGAGACAGGCCGGAAAGAAATGTATCAGTGAGAGAGAGAAAGAGAAAGGCTGCATTGATACAAATTGGTGAGAGAGAGAGTGGGAGGCTGGATTGAAATGGATCAGGGAGAGAGAGAGAGAGGACGGACTGAAATGGTTTGGTAAGAGAGAGAGAGAGAGAGAGGCCGGATTGAAATGGATCATAGAGAAAGGGGGAGGGAGAGAGAGAGAGAGAGAGAGATGACGAATGCAAATGGATCGGGGAGAGAGAGAGAGCGAGAGAGAGAGGACGGTTTGAAATGGATCGGAGAAAGAGAGAGAGAGAGAGAGAGGCCAGACTGAAACGGATTGCAGAGAGAGAGAGAAAGAGAGAAAGAGAGAGAGTAAGAATTAAAACCAATCGGGAGAGAGAGAGAAAGACAGAGTAAGAGTGGATCGATTGAAAAGAATCAGGGAGAGAGTGAGTGAGGATGCATTTAAACAGATTGGTGAGAAAGAGAAAGAGAGAAAGAGAGAATACGAATGGAAAAGGATCGGGGAGAGAGAGTGAGAGAGAGAGGCCGGATTGAAATCAATTGTAGAGAAAGGGGGAGAAAGATAGAGAGAGAGAGAGATGACGAATGGAAATGGATCGGGGAGAGAGAGAGAGAACAGATTTAAAGGGATCAGTGTGAGAGAGAGAGAGAGGCTGGATTGAAATGAATTGGTGAGAGATAGAGAGAGAGGACGGAATGAAATGGATAGGTAAGAGAGAGAGAGAGAGAGGAAGGATTGAAATGGATCGTTGAGAAAGGGAGAGAGAGAGAGAGAGAGAGAGAGATGACGAATGCAAATGGATCAGGGAGTGTCATCGGTTTACCGGGCTGGATCGGCCCGGTTCCGTGACGATTGGTGTGGGGGACCCACAGACCCACGCCCCAGGAAAGAGGAAGGGGAAAAGGGAAAAGGAAAAAAGGGAGATGGGCCTAGAAACAAAGCAGCGGCAACGATCTGAGGAGGAAAGCTAATTTACTAAATAAGATATCAGAAAGCAAAATAACACAATATAATACAACATAATTGGAATTGAAGCTAATAAATCAAATAAAATGAGCAAGAGAGAGGGTCCAATAAACCGAAGGCCTTACGCTAACGCTGAAGGCGATACGGCAGCGAGCACCCACTGCTGAGTCGATCCCGAAGGAAAGAGCGTGTCCCGTGACCGCAGAGGGTTTTTATCTTTTCCCTCTGAGCGGAAAATACGTAAAAATGCAAAGCATCGCAAAGTCTTCTGGGGAATATAGTTCTTCTCTTCTGAGACAGGTATACCCGGAAATATCAATGATCTATGGAGTTGGAGTATTAACTCTTTAACTCTTAATGCACTACATGTTGTTATGATGTGGAATACCAATACCAAAAATCATAAAACCATGACATTCCACCCCTTATTCCACATCATTACATCATGCTTGATACATATAGAAGAACAATGATTAACATGCATTTTATATACACACACACAACATATATATATAGATGTATATACATGGAATTACTGAGTGCACTCCCCCAACATCAAATTCCCTAGTGGTACACACTGAACATCCCCGTTCTTCTGCATCACCCACCAAGTGGACCCAGGTCCCTGAGCAAAGACAGTTCCACGGAGAGGTTTGCCCTTTCCAGAAGCTGGAAGGACCCAAACCGCTTTCCCCAACATGTTCTTTACATGCACTACAGGGACTTTATCTCCCTCTACATTAGGTAGAGAGCTGGATTGGGCAGGACCATCGCGATTGATGGATCCTCGGGTGTTGACCAACCAGGTGGCTTCTGCCAAATGCTTCTCCCAATGCTTAAATGTTCCGCCACCCATTGCTTTCAACATGGTTTTTAACAACCCATTGTATCTTTCAAGCTTACCAGAAGCTGGTGCGTGATAGGGGATATGATAAATCCATTCAATACCATGATCTTTGGCCCAATTATTCACAAGAGAATTTTTGAAATGAGTCCCATTATCTGACTCAATTCTTTCTGGAGTGCCATGTTGCCATAGGACTTGTTTCTCGAGACCAAGAATGGTGTTTCGGGCGGTAGCATGGGGTACTGCATATGTTTCAAGCCACCCAGTGGTTGCTTCCACCATGGTGAGCACGTAACGCTTGCCATTGCGAGATCGTGGCAAGGTGATATAATCAACCTGCCACGCCTCCCCATATTTATATTTTTGCCATCGCCCTTCCCCCCAAAGAGGTTTCATCCGCTTGGCTTGTTTAATTGCGGCGCATGTATCACAGTCATGGATAACCTGTGCAATAGCGTCCATAGTTAAGTCCACCCCTCGGTCTCTAGCCCATTTATATGTTGCGTCTCTTCCCTGATGGCCCGAGGTCTCATGGGCCCATCGAGCTAAAAATAATTCACTCTTATGTTGCCAGTCCAAGTCTACTTGAGCCATCTTAACTTTGGCAGCTCGATCTACCTGATGGTTATTCTGTTGTTCTTCAGTTGCCCGGCTTTTAGGAACATGAGCATCTACATGGCGCACCTTCACAACCAAATTCTTTACTCGGGCAGCAATATCTTTCCACAGTTCAGCAGCCCAAATAGGTTTACCCCTCCGTTGCCAGCCGTTTTGTTCCCATTGCTGTAACCACCCCCATAAAGCATTTGCCACCATCCATGAGTCAGTGTAAAGATAAAGCACTGGCCACCTCTCTCGTTCAGCAATATCTAAGGCCAGTTGGACAGCCTTTACCTCTGCAAATTGGCTTGATTCTCCTTTTCCTTCAGTGGCCTCTGCTACTCGTCTTGTGGGGCTCCACACAGCAGATTTCCATCTGCGGTGCTTTCCCACAATGCGACATGATCCATCTGTGAACAGGGCGTATCTCTTTTCATCTTCTGGTAGTTCATTATATGGTGGGGCCTCTTTAGCACGTGATACCTCCTCTGCTGGTGTTGTTCCAAACTTTTTACCTTCAGGCCAGTCCATGATCACCTCCAGGATTCCTGGATGACTGAGGTTCCCCATCCGAGCTCGCTGTGTAATCAGCGCAATCCACTTACTCCAAGTGGCATCAGTAGCATGATGGGTGGAGGGAACCTTTCCTTTGAACATCCAGTTCAGCACTGGCAGTCGAGGTGCCAGAAGGAGCTGCGCTTCAGTTCCAATTACTTCGGAAGCAGCTCGAACCCCCTCGTACGCGGCTAAGATCTCCTTCTCAGTTGGAGTGTAGCGCTCCTCAGACCCCCTGTATGCTCGACTCCAGAAACCAAGGGGTCGGCCTCGGGTCTCTCCAGAAGCTCTTTGCCACAAACTCCAAGTGGGACCTTCCTTTCCAGCAGCAGTGTAGAGGATGTTCTTTACATCCTGTCCCGTCCGCACTGGCCCCAGGGCCACGGCACGGGCTATCACCTGCTTGATTTGCTCAAAAGCCTGCTGCTGCTCAGGGCCCCATACAAATCATTCTTCTTCCGCGTCACCCGAAAGAGAGGGCTCACAATGAGACTATAGTTTGGAACATGCATTCTCCAAAAGCCCACTACACCCAGAAAAGCTTGGTTCTCTGTCTTACTGGTGGGTGGAGACATGGCAGTGATTTTGTCAATCACATCTGTAGGGATGTGACGACGTCCATCTTGCCACTTTATACCTAGGACATGGATTTCCTGTGCAGGCCCTTTCACTTTGCTTCGCTTAATAGCAAAGCCAGCTCTCAGGAGTATCTGGATTATTCTCTCTCCTTTCTCGAAAACTTCCCCTGCTGTATAGCCCCACACAATGATGTCATCAATGTATTGTAAGTGCTCAGGAGCACCACCCTGTTCCAATGCAGTTTGGATCAGCCCATGACAAATGGTTGGGCTGTGCTTCCACCCCTGGGGCAAACGGTTCCAGGTGTACTGAACGCCCCTCCAGGTGAAGGCAAACTGCGGCCTGCATTCTGTGGCCAGAGGAATTGAAAAGAAAGCATTGGCAATGTCAATAGTGGCATACCACTTGGCTGCTTTTGACTCCAGTTCGTACTGGAGTTGAAGCATGTCCGGCACAGCAGCACTCAGTGGGGGTGTGACTTCATTCAGGCCACGGTAATCTACCGTCAGCCTCCATTCTCCACTGGCTTTACACACTGGCCATATGGGGCTGTTAAAAGGAGAGTGAGTTTTGCTGATCACTCCCTGGCTCTCTAGCTGACGAATTAGATTATGAATGGGGAGCAAGGAATCCCTGTTAGTGCGGTACTGTCGTCTGTGCACCATTTTTGTAGCAATCGGTACCTCTTTCTCTTCCACTTGTAGCAACCCCACAACAGACGGATCTTCTGACAGGCCAGGCAAAGCAGACAGCTGCTTAATGCTATCTGCGTCCACAGCAGCTATTCCAAAAGCCCATCGATACCCTTTGGGACCCTTAAAATATCCCCTTTTGAGATAACCAATACCAAGTATACATGGAGCCCCTGGGCCAGTCACAATAGGATGTTTTTGCCAGTCTTTACCAGTGAGGCTTATTTCAGCCTCCAACTTGGTCAGCTCTTGGGAACCCCCAGTCACCCCAGAAATATAGATTAATTCTGTCCCTTGGTGACTCGAAGGCATTAGAGTGCATTGTGCACCAGTGTCCACCAATGCCTTATATTTTTGTGGTTCTGATGTGCCAGGCCATCGAATCCACACAGTCCAATACACTCTACTATCCCTCTCCCCCACCTGGCTGGGGGGCAGAGGCTATTGTGGCTGGTAGGTACCTCGCCCAGTTCTGAAGAAGTACTGTTCAGACAGGAGGACGTCTTGCTCAGACTGCAGGGTGTCTCTTTCAGGTTGGAGGGCGCCTCGTTCAGACTGGAGACCATCTTGTTGAGACTGAGGGTTATTGAATTCAGACTGGAGGGCATCTCGCTCAGTTTGGAGGGCATCTCTTTCAGGCTGGAGGGCGTCTTTCTCGAACTGAAAAGCGACTTGCTTGGTCTGGAGGGTGTCTTGATCAGACTGGAGGCTGTCTAAATTGATCAGGAGAGTCTGATTGTCAGCTAAAAGACTCTCTTTCTGGATCTGGACACTATCCCTTACGGCTCGGAGACTCTCTCGCTCTATTTCAGAAACACTGTGCCTCTCTGGGATAGTACTGAATAAGGTCTGATTGGCATAAGCCAGACTCCAAATAATTTGGGCCTCCTCAGATCTGTCTGAGCCGCAACATCCCTGTCTCAAATATCTGCTCAAGTTCTCAGGATCTTGCAGGTGCTCAGGGAAAAGGTCCCAGTACGTTTTGAGCATTAAAAGGGAAAAAAAACAATGAAATGCAGCCCCTTTAAGAGCAGTTTAAAAAGCGAGAGCATTTTTTTCTTTTTACTAAAACAAGCTGGCAGCACCCAAAAAAGTTTACAAATATCCCAGAACAAATGGCAGTATGCCCAGACTTCAAGGTCGTGCTATGCCGTACAGTACCAGCAGTACAGATAAGCTTGCTAGCAAGAGACAGAGATTCACTCTAAGAGCATGTCTCTGCCCGGCTAGGGCAGCTGCTCGTGCCCCACGTTGGGCGCCAAAAATGTCAACGGTTTACCGGGCTGGATCGGCCCGGTTCCGTGACGATTGGTGTGGGGGACCCACAGACCCACGCCCCAGGAAAGGGGAAGGGGAAAAGGGAAAAGGAAAAAAGGGAGGTGGGCCTAGAAACAAAGCAGCGGCAACGATCTGAGGAGGAAAGCTAATTTACTAAATAAGATATCAGAAAGCAAAATAACACAATATAATACAACATAATTGGAATTGAAACTAATAAATCAAATAAAATGAGCAAGAGAGAGGGTCCGATAAACCGAAGGCCTTACGCTAACGCTGAAGGCGATACGGCAGCGAGCACCCACTGCTGAGTCGATCCCGGAGGAAAGAGAGTGTCCCGTGACCGCAGAGGGTTTTTATCTTTTCCCTCTGAGCGGAAAATACGTAAAAATGCAAAGCATCGCAAAGTCTTCTGGGGAATATAGTTCTTCTCTTCTGAGACAGGTATACCCGGAAATATCAATGATCTATGGAGTTGGAGTATTAACTCTTTAACGCTTAATGCACTACATGTTGTTATGATGTGGAATACCAATACCAAAAATCATAAAACCATGACAGGGAGAGAGAGAGAGGCCGGATTGAAATGGATCAGTGAGAGAGAGAGAGAGAGGAGAGATTGAAACGGATCGGGTGTGAGAGAGAGAGAGAGGACAAACTGAAATGGATTGGTGAGAGAGAGAGAGAGTGAGAGGAAGGATTGAAATGGATCGGTGTGAGAGAGAGAGAGAGAGAGAGAGAGAGAGAGGAAGGACTGAAACGAGTCGAGGAGAGAGATAGAACGACAGAGTAAGAGTAGAAAGATTTAAACGAATCGGGGAGAGAGAGAGTGAGGCTGGATTTAAACAGATTGGTGAGAAAGAGAGAGAGAGAAAGAGAGAATACGAATGGAAATGGATCAGGGAGAGAGAGTGAGAGAGAGAGGCCGGATTAAAAATGACTGTAGAGAAAGTGGGAGAAAGAGAGAGAGAGAGAAAGATGACGAATGGAAATGGATCGGGGAGAAAGAGAGAGGCCGGATTGAAATGGATCAATGAGAGAGAGAGAGTGAAAGGCTGGATTGAAATGAATTGGTGAGAGATAGAGAGAGAGGCTGGATTGAAATGGATCAGTGAGAGAGAGAGAGAGAAATGCTGGATTGAAATGAATTGGTGAGAGATAGAGAGAGAGGCTGGATTGAAATGGATCAGTGAGAGAGAGAGAGAGGCCGGAAAGAAATGGATTGGTAAGAGAGAGAGAGAGAGAGGAAGGATTTAAATGGATCATAGAGAAAGGGAGAGAGAGAGAGAGAGAGAGAGAGATGACGAATGCAAATGGATCAGGAAGGGAGAGAGAGAGAAAGAGCGAGAGAGAGGCCAGATTGAAACAGATCGCAGAGAGGGAGCGAAAAAGAAGACTGAGAGAGGAAGGTTTGAAACGAATCAGGGAGAGAGAGAGTGAGGCTGGATTTAAACAGATCAGTGAGAGAGAGAGAGAGAAAGTCTGGATTGATACGAATTGGTGAGAGAGAGAGAGACAGGCTGGATTGAAATGGATGAGTGAGAGAGAGAGAAAGGACGGACTGAAATGGATTGGTGAGAGAGAGAGAGACAGGCCGGATTGAAATGGATCGTAGAGAAAGTGGGAGAGAGAAAGAGAGAGAGATGACGAATCGAAATGGATCGGGGAGAGAGAGAGAGGCCGGAAAGAAATGGATCAGTGAAAGAGAGAAAGAGAAAAGCTGCATTGATACGAATTGGTGAGAGAGAGAGAGGGAGGCTGGATTGAAATAGATCAGTGAGAGAGAGAGAGAGAGAGAGAGAGAGGCCAGACTGAAACGGTTCGCAGAGAGAGAGAGAGAGGAAGGTTATAAATGAATCGGGGAGAGAGAAGACAGAGTAAGAGTAGACGGATTGAAACGAATCGGGGAGAGAGAGAATGAGGCTGGATTTAAACAGATTGGTGAGAAACAGAGCTAGAGAGAAAGAGAGAGGACGGATTGAAACGGATCAAGGAGACAGAGAGAGAGAGAGAGGCGGGATTGAAATGGATTGTAGAGAAAGGGGGAGAGAGATAGAGAGAGAGAGAGATGACGAATGGAAATGGATCACGGAGAGAGAGAGAGGCTGAATTGAAATGGATCAGTGACAGAGAGAGAGAGGACGGAATGAAATGGATTGGTAAGAGAGATAGAGAGAAAGGAAGGACTGAAATGGATCGTAGAGAAAGAGAGATAGAGTGAGAGAGAGAGAGAGAGATGACGAATGGAAATGGATCGAGGAGAGAGAGAGAGGACAGATTGAAAGGGATCAGTGATAGATAGAGAGAGAGAGCCTGGATTGATACAAATTGGTGAGAGAGAGAGAGACTGGCTGGATTGAACTGGATGAGTGAGAGAGAGAGAGAGGATAGAATGAAATGGATTGGTGATAGAGAGAGAGAGAGAGAGGCCGGAAAGAAATGGATTAGTGAGAGAGATAAAGAGAAAAGATGCATTGACACGAATTGGTGAGAGAGAGCGGGGGAGGCTGGATTGAAATGCATCAGTGAGAGAGAGAGAGAGGACGGACTGAAATGGATTGGTAAGAGAGAGAGAGAGAGGCCGGATTGAAATGGATCGTAGAGAAAGGGAGAGAGAGAGAGAGAGAGAGAGAGAGAGATATGACGAATTCAAATGGATCGGGGAGAGAGAGAGAGGCCGGATTGAAATGGATCAGTGAGAGAGAGAGAGAGAGGACGGATTGAAATGGATCGGTGAGAGAGAGTGAGGTTTGATTTAAACGGATCAGTGAGAGAGATAGAGAGAAAGGCTGGATTGATACGAATTGGTGAGAGAGAGAGAGACAGGCTGGATTGAAATGGCTGAGTGAGAGAGAGAGAGAGAGTGAGGACGGACTGAAATGGATTGTTGAGAGAGAGAGAGAGAGCGAGGCCGGATTGAAGTGGATCGTAGAGAAAGGCAGAGACAGAGAGAGAGAGAGATGTCGAATGGAAATGTATCGGGGAGAGGGAGACAGATGATGAATGGAAATGGATCGGGGAGAGAGAGAGAGAGAGAGAGGACAGTCTGAAACGCATCAGTGAGAGAGAAACACAGAGAGACAGAGAGAGGACGGACTGAAATGTATTGGTGAGAGAGAGAGCGAGAGAGAGAGGACGGATTGAAATAGAATGGTGAGAGAGAGAGAGAAGATGGATTGATACGGATCGGGGAAAGAGAGAGAGAGAGAGTGAAAGAGGACGGATTGAAATGGATCGGTGAGAGAGAGAGAGAGAGAGAGAGGCATGACTGTAACGGATGGCAGAGAGAGAGCGAGAAAGATAGAGAAAGAGAGGAAGAATTGAAAAGGATCGAGGAGATAGACAGTGAGGCTGCATTTAAAAGAATTGGTGAGAAAGAGAGAGAGAGAAAGAGAGAATACGAATGGAAACCGATCGGGGAGAGAGAGAGAGAGAGGGAGAGGCCGGATTTAAACGCATTGGTGAGAAAGAGAAAGAGAGTGAGAGAGGCCAGATTTATATGGATCAGAGAGAGAGAGAGAGAGAGAGAGAGATGACGAATGGAAATGGATCGGGGAGAGAGAGAGAGAGAGAGAGAGTGAGAGAAATCCTGGATTGATACGAATTGGTGAGGGAGAGAGAGTCAGGCTGGACTGAAATGGATCAGTGAGAAAGAGAGAGAGAGAGAGAGAGAGGAAGGATTGAAAGGGTTCGGTGAGAAAGAGAGAGAGAGAGAGAGAGAGAGTGGCCAGACTGAAACGGATCGCAGAGAGAGAGAGAGAGGAAGAATTGAAACAAATAGGGGAGAGAGAGAGTGAGGCTGGATTTGAACGGATCAGTGAGAGAGTTAGAGAGAAAGGCTGGATTGTTACTAATTGGTGAGAGAGAGAGAGTGGCTGGATTGAAATGGATGAGTGAGAGAGAGAGAGAGGACGGACTGAAATGGATTGGTGAGAGAGAAAGAGAGAGAGAGAAAGAGGAAGGATTGAAATGGATCGTAGAAAAAGGGGGAAAGAGAGAGAGAGAGAGAGAGATGACGAATGGAAATGGATCGGGGAGAGAGAGAGAAAGAGAGAGGCCAGACTGAAATGGATCGCAGAGAGAGAGAGAGAGGAGGGATTGAAACGGATCAGGGAGAGAGTGAGTGAGGCTGGATTTAAACAGATTGGTGAGAAAGAGAGAGAGAGAAAGAGAGAATACGAATGGAAATGGATCGGGGAGAGAGAGAGAGAGAGAGAGAGAGAGAGAGGCCAGACTGAAACGGATAGCAGAGAGAGAGAGAGAGGAGGGATTGAAACGGATCGGGGAGAGAGAGAGAAAGACAGAATAAGAGTGGACGGACTGAAACGAATCAGGGAGAGAGTGAGTGAGGCTGGATTTAAACAGATTGGTGAGAAAGAGAGAGAGAGAGAGGAAGGATTGAAACGAATCGGGGAGAGAGAGAGTGAGTCTGGATTTAAACCGATCAGTGAGAGAGATAGAGAAATAGGCTGGATTGATACAAATTGGTGAGAGAGAGAGAGAGACAGGCTGGATTGAAATGGATCGGTGAGAGAGAGAGAGAGAGAGAGAGGCCAGACTGAAACGGCTCGCAGAGAGAGAGAGAGAGAGAAAGGAAGGACTGAAACGAATTGGGGAGAGAGAGAAAAAGACAGTGTAAGAGTACACGGATTGAAACAAAACAGGGAGAGAGAGAGTGAGGCTGGATTTAAACATATTGGTGAGAAAGAGAGAGAGAGAATGAGAGAATACGAATGGAAATGGATCGGGGAGAGAGAGAGAGAGAGAGAGGCCGGATTGAAATGGATCATGGAGAAAGGGAGAGAGAGGAAGGATTTAAACGGATCGGTGAGAGAGAGAGAAAGACAGAGTAAGAGTGGACAGATTGAAACGAATCAGGGAGAGAGTGAGTGAGGCTGGATTTAAACAGATTGGTGAGAAAGAGAGAGAGAGAATGAGAGAATACGAATGGAAATGGATCAGGGAGAGAGAGAGAGGCCGGATTGTAATGGAACAGTGAGAGAGGGAGAGAGAAAGTCTGGATTGATACGAATTGGTGAGAGATAGAGAGAGAGGACGGATTGAAACGGATCAGTGAGAGGGAGAGGACGGACTGAAATGGATTGGTGAGGGAGAGAGAGAGAGAGAGGTTGGATTGAAATGGATCGTAGAGAAAGGGAGAGGGAGAGAAAGAGAGAGAGAGAGAGGACGAATGCAAATAAATCGGGGAGAGAGAGAGAGAGAGAGAGAGAGGGAGGACGGTTTGAAATGGATCGGTGAGAGAGAGAGAGAGAGGACGGATTGAAATGGATCAGTGAGAGAGACAGAGAGAGAAAGGCCAGACTGAAACGGATCGCAGAGCGAGAGAAAGACAGAGTAAGAGTGGATCGATTGAAACGAATCGGGAGAGTGAGAGTGAGGCTGGATTTAAACAGATTGGTAAGAAAGAGAGAAAGAGAAAGAGAGAATACGAATGGAAATGGATCGGGGAGAGAGAGAGAGAGAGAGAGGCCGGATTGAAATGGATCATGGAGAAAGAGAGAGAGGAAGGATTGAAACGGATCGGTGAGAGAGAGAGAAAGACAGAGTAAGAGTGGACAGATAGAAACGAATCAGGGAGAGAGTGAGTGAGGCTGGATTTAAACAGATTGGTGAGAAAGAGAGAGAGAGAAAGAGAGAATACGAATGGAAATGGATCGGGGAGAGAGAGAGAAATAGAGAGGCCAGACTGAAACGGATTGCAGAGAGAGAAAGTGAGGAGGGATTGAAACGGATCGGGGAGAGAGAGAGAAAGACAGAGTAAGAGTGGACGTATTGAAACGAATCAGGGAGAGAGTGAGTGAGGCTGGATTTAAACAGATAGGTGAGAAAGAGAGAGAGAGAAAGAGAGAATACGAATGGAAATGGATCGGGGAGAGAGAGAGAGAGAGAGAGGCCGGATTGAAATGGATCAGTGAGAGAGGGAGAGAGAAAGTCTGGATTGATACGAATTGGTGAGAGATAGAGAGGACGGATTGAAACGGATCAGTGAGAGGGAGAGGACGGACTGAAATGGATTGGTGAGGGAGAGACAGAGAGAGAGGTTGGATTGAAATGGATCGTAGAGAAAGGGAGAGAGAGAGAAAGAGAGAGAGAGAGAGGACGAATGCAAATAAATCGGGGAGAGAGAGAGAGAGAGAGAGAGGGAGGACGGTTTGAAATGGATCGGTGAGAGAGAGAGAGAGAGGACGGATTGAAATGGATTGGTGAGGGAGAGACAGAGAGAGAGGTTGGATTGAAATGGATCGTAGAGAAAGGGAGAGAGAGAGAAAGAGAGAGAGAGAGAGGACGAATGCAAATAAATCGGGGAGAGAGAGAGAGAGAGAGAGAGGGAGGACGGTTTGAAATGGATCGGTGAGAGAGAGAGAGAGAGGACGGATTGAAATGGATCGGGGAGAGAGAGAGTGAGGTTGGATTTAAACGGATCAGTGAGAGAGATAGAGAGAAAGGCTGGATTGATACGAATTGGTGAGAGATAGAGAGAGAAGCTGTATTGAAATGGATGAGTGAGAGAGAGAGAGAGGACGGACTGAAATGGATTGTTGAGAGAGAGAGAGAGAGAGCGAGGCCGGATTGAAATGGATCGTAGAGAAAGGCGGAGAGAGAGAGAGAGGAAGAGATGACGAATGGAAATGGATCGGGGAGAGAGAGAGAGGCCGGAAAGAAATGGATCAGTGAGAGAGAGAAAGAGAAAAGCTGCATTGATACGAATTGGTGAGAGAGAGAGAGGGAGGCTGGATTGATACAAATTGGTGAGAGAGAGAGAGAGGCTGGATTGAAATGGATCACTGAGAAAGGGAGAGATAGAGAGAGAGAGAGAGAGAGATGACAAATGCAAATGGATCAGGGAGAGGGAGACAGATGATGAATGGAAATGGATCGGGGGGAGAGAGAGAGAGAGAGAGAGAGAGAGAGGACAGTCTGAAACGCATCAGTGAGAGAGAAACACAGAGAGAGAGAGAGAGGACAAACTGAAATGGATTGGTGAGAGAGAGTGAGGAAGGATTGAAATGGATCGGGGATAGAGAGAGTGAGGCTGGATTTAAACAGATAGGTGAGAAAGAGAGAGAGAAAGAGAGAATACGAATGGAAATGGATCGGTGAGAGAGAGAGTGAGAGAGAGAGAGAGAGAGAGAGAGAGGCCAGACTGAAATGGATCGCAGAGAGAGAGAGAGAGGAAGGATTGAAATGAATCGGGGAGAGAGAGAGTGAAGCTGGATTTAAAAGGATCTGTGGGAAAGAGAGAGACAGACAGAGAGAATACGAATGGAAATGGATTGGTTAGAGAGAGAGAGAGAGAGAGAGAGGAAGAATTGAAACAGTTCGGGGGGAGAGAGAGTGAGGTTGGATTTAAACGGATCAGTGAGAGTTAGAGAGAAAGGCTGGATTGATACAAATTGGTGAGAGAGAGAGAGAGGCTGGATTGAAATGGATGAGTGAGAGAGAGAGAGAGGACGGACTGAAATGGATTGGTGTGGTGAGAGAGAGAGAAAGAGGAAGGATTGAAATGGATCGTAGAGAAAAGGGGAAAGAGAGAGAGAGAGAGAGAGAGAGAGAGAGATGACGAATGGAAATGGATCGGGGAGAGAGAGAGAGAGCGGTAAGAAATTGATAAGTGAGAGAGAGTAAGAGAAAGGCTGCATTGATAGGAAATGGTGAGAGAGAGAGAGACAGGCTGGATTGAAATGGATCAGTGCGAGTGAGAAGACGGACTGAAATGGATTGGTGAGAGAGAGAGAGAGAGAGGAAGGATTGAAATGGATCGTAGAGAAAGGGAGAGAGAGAAAGAGAGAGAGAGAGAGGACGAAAGCAAATGGATCGGGGAGAGAGAGAGAGAGAGAGGCCAGACTGAAACGGATCGCAGAGCGAGAGAAAGACAGAGTAAGAGTGGATCGATTGAAACAAATCGGGAGAGTGAGAGTGAGGCTGGATTTAAACAGATTGGTAAGAAAGAGAGAAAGAGAAAGAGAGAATACGAATGGAAATGGATCGGGGAGAGAGAGAGAGAGAGAGAGGCCAAACTGAAACGGATCGCAGAGAGAGAGAGAGAGGAAGGATTGAAATGAATCGGGGAGAGAGAAAGAGGCCGGATTGAAATGGATCGGTGAGAGTAAGAGAGGATGGATTGAAATGGATTTGTGAGAGAGAGAGAGAATGACGAATGGAAATGGATCGGTGAGAGAGAGAAAGAGGACGGTTTGAAATGGATCAGTGAGAGAGAGAGAGAGAGAGAGAGAGAGAGAGAGAGAGATGCCGAATGGAAACGGATCGGTGAGAGATAAAGAGGCCGGATTGAAAGGGATCGGTGAGAGAGAGAGAGAGAAAGACAGAGTAAGAGTTGACGGATTGAAACGTATCGGGGAGAGAGAGAGTGAAGCTGGATTTAAACAAATTGGAGAGAAAGAGAGAATACGAATGGAAATGGATCGGGGAGAGAGAGAGAGTGAGAGGCCGGATTGAAATGGATCGTCGAGAAAGGGAGAGAGAGAGAGAGAGAGAGAGAGAGAGATGACAAACGGAAATGGATCGGGGAGAGAGAGAGAGGCCGGATTGAAATGGATCAGTGAGAGTGAGAGAGAGGGAGGACGGACTGAAACGGATCGGTGAGAGAGAGAGAAAGAGAGAGAGAGAGGCCAGACTGAAACAGCTCGCAGAGAGAGAGAGAGAGAGAGGGATGACGAATGGAAATGGATCGGTGAGAGAGAGAGAGAGGCCGGATTGAAATGGATCGGTGAGAGTATAAGAGGTCGGATTTAAATGGATTGGTGAGAGAGAGAGAGAGATATGACGAATGGAAACGGATCGGTGAGAGATAGAGGCCGGATTGAAATGGATCGGAGAGAGAGACAGAGAGAAAAGCTGCATTGATACGAATTGGTGAGAGAGAGAGAGGGAGGCTGGATTGAAATGGATCAGTGAGAGAGAGAGGACGGACTGAAATGGATTGGTGAGAGAGAGAGAGAGTTTGGATTGAAATGGATCAGTGAGAGAGAGAGGACGGAATGAAAAGGATTGGTAAGAGAGAGAGAGAGAGAGAGGAAGGACTGAAATGGATTGGTAAGAGAGAGAGAGAGAGAGAGAGATGATGAATGCAAATAGATCGGGGAGAGAGAGAGAGAGAAAGAGAGAGAGAGAAAAAGAGAGAGAGATAGGAAGGATTGAAACAAATGGAAGAGAGAGAGAGTGAGGCAAGATTTAAACGGATCAGTGAGAGAGATAGAGAGAAAGGCTGGATTGATACGAATTGGTGAGAGATAGAGAGAGAGGCTGTATTGAAAAGGATCAGAGAGAGAGAGAGAGAGGCCAGATTGAAACAGATCGAGGAAAGAGAGAGAAAGGCCAGATTTGAACGGACTGGTGAGAAAGAGAGAGAAAGTGAGAACGGCAGTACAGAAAAGGATTGGTGAAAAAGACAGAGAGAGAGAGAGAGAAAGAGAGAGAGAGAGAGAGAGAAAGGACGGTTTGAAATGGATCGGTGAGAGAGAGAGAGAGAGATGCCGATTGGAAACGGATCGGTGAGAGAGAAAGAGGCCTTAATTGAAATTGATCAGCGAGAGAGAGAAAGAGAGAGAGAGAGGACGGATTGAAATTGATCGGTGAGAGAGAGAGAGAGAGAGTGATTACGAATGGAAATGGATCGGGGAGAGAGAGAGAGGACGGATTGAAACGGATCATAGAAAGAGAGAGAGGATGAATGGAAATGGATCAAGGAGATAGAGAGTGAGGCTGCATTTAAAAGGATTGGTGGGAAAGAGAGAGAGAGAAAGTGAGAATACGAATGGAAATGGATCGGGGAGAGAGATAGCGAGACCGGATTGAAAGGGAGAGAGAGAGAGAGAGATGACGAATGGAAACGGATCAGGGACAGAGTGAGAGGACGGATTGAAACGGATCATGGAAAGAGAGAGACAGAGAGAGAGAGTGAGAGAGGATGGATTGAAATGGATTGGTGAGAGAGAGAGAGAGAGGCCAGACTGAAACAGATCGTAGAGAGAAAGAAAGACAGAGTAAGAGTGGATGGACTGAAACGAATCAAGGAGAGAGAGAGTGAGGCTGGATTTAAACAGATTGGTGAGAAAGAGAGAGAGAGAAAGAGAGAATACGAATGGAAATGGATCGGGGAGAGAGAAAGAGGCCGGATTGAAATGGATCGGTGAGAGTAAGAGAGGATGGATTGAAATGGATTTGTGAGAGAGAGAGAGAGAGAGAGATGACGAATGGAAATGGATCCGTGAGAGAGAGAGAGAGGACGGTTTAAAATGGATCAGTGAGAGAAAGAGAGAGAGAGAGAGAGATGCCGAATGGAAACGGATCGGTGAGAGATAAAGAGGCCGAATTGAAAGGGATCGGTGAGAGAGAGAGTGAGAAAGACAGAGTAAGAGTGGACGGATTGAAACGTATCGGGGAGAGAGAGAGTGAAGCTGGATTTAAACAAATTGGAGAGAAAGAGAGAATACGAATGGAAATGGATCGGGGAGAGAGAGAGAGGCCGGATTGAAATGGATCGGTGAGAGTAAGAGAGGCCGGATTGAGATGGATTGGTGAGAGAGAGAGAGAGGACGGATTGAAACAGATCGGGGAAAGAGAGAGAAAAGCCAGATTTAAACGGACTGGTGAGAAAGAGAGAGAAAGTGAGAACGGCAGTATTGAAAAGGATTGGTGAAAAAGAGAGAGAGAGAGAGAGAGAGAGAGAGAAATCCTGGATTGATACGAATTGGTGAGAGAGAGAGAGAGAGGATGGATTGAAATGGATCAGTGAGAGAGAGAGAGAGAGAGGACAGACTGAAATGGATTGGTGAGAGAGAGAGAGAGAGAGAGAGAGAGAGGCCAGATTTAAATGGATCGTAGAGAAAGGGGGAGAGAGAGAGAGAGAGAGAGAGACGACGAATGGAAATGGATCGGGGAGAAAGAGAGTGAGGCTGGATTTAAACAGATTGGTGAGAAACAGAGAGAGAGAGAAAGAGAGAGGACGGATTGAAATGGATCAGTGAGAGAGAGAGAGAGAGAGAAAGGCTGGATTGATACGAATTGGTGAGAGATAGAGAGAGAGGCCAAACTGAAATGGATCAGTGAGAGAGAGAGAGAGGACGGAATGAAATGGATTGGTGAGAGAGAGAGAGAGAGAGAAGAAGGATTGAAATGGATCGTAGAGAAAGGGAGAGAGAGAGAGAGAGAGAGAGAGAGAGGACAAATGGAAATAGATTGGGGAGAGAGAGAGAGGCCGGATTGAAAGGTATGTGTGAGAGATAGAGAGAGGACAGATTGAAACGGTTTGGGGAAAGAGAGAGAGTGAGAGAGAGAGAGGACGGATTGAAATGGATCGCAAAGAGTGAGAGAGAGGAAGGGTTGAAACGGATCGGGGAGAGAGAGAGAAAGACAGAGAAAGAGTGGACGGATTTAAACGAATCAGGGAGAGAGTGAGTGAGGCTGGATTAAAAAATTGGTGAGAAAGTAAGAGAGAGAAAGAGAGAATACGAATGGAAATGGATCGGGGAGAAAGAGTGAGAGAGAGAGGCCGGATCGAAATCGATTGTAGAGAAAGTGGGAGAAAGATAGAGAGAGAGAGATATGACGAATGGAAATGGATCGGGGAGAGAGAGGCTGGATTGAAAAGGATCAGTGAGAGAGAGAGAGGACGGAATGAAATGGATTGGTAAGAGAGAGAGAGAGGAAGGATTTAAATGGATCGTAGAGAAAGGGAGAGAGAGAGAGAGAGAGAAAGAGAGATGACGAATGCAAAGGGATCAGGGAGAGAGCGAGAGAGAAAGAGAGAGAGAGAGGCCAGATTGAAACGGATCGCAGAGAGGGAGCGAGAAAGAGAGAGAGAGTGAGGAAGGATTGAAACGGATCGGGGAGAGAGAGAGAAAGACAGAGAAAGAGTGCACGGATTTAAACGAATCAGGGAGAGAGTGAGTGAGGCTGGATTAAAAAAGATTGGTGAGAATGTAAGAGAGAGAAGAAGAGAATCCGAATGGAAATGGTTCGGGGAGAAAGAGTGAGAGAGAGAGGCCGGATCGAAAGCGATTGTAGAGAAAGTGGGAGAAAGATAGAGAGAGAGAGATATGACGAATGGAAATGGATCGGGGAGAGAGAGGGTTGATTTAAAAGGATCAGTGAGAGAGAGAGAGAGGACGGAATGAAATGGATTGGTAAGAGAGAGAGAGAGAGGAAGGATTGAAATGGATCGTAGAGAAAGGGAGAGAGAGAGAGAGAGAGAAAGAGAGATGACGAATGCAAATGGATCAGGGAGAGAGAGAGAGAGAAAGAGAGAGAGAGAGGCCAGATTGAAACGGATCGCAGAGAGGGAGCGAGAAAGAGAGAGAAAGTGAGGAAGGATTGAAACGAATCGGGAAGAGAGAGAGTGAGGCTGGATTTAAACGGATCAGTGAGAGAGATAGAGAGAAAGGCTGGATTGATACGTATTGGTGAGAGAGAGAGAGACAGGCTGGATTGAAATGGATGAGTGAGAGAGAGAGAGAGGACGGACTGAAATGGATTGGTGAGAGAGAGAGAGACAGGCCGGATTGAAATGGATCGGTGAGAGAGAGAGGAAGGATAGAAATGAATCGGAGAGAGAGAGAGAAAGACAGAGTAAGAGTGGACGGATTGAAACGAATCGGGGAGAGAGAGAGAGAGAGTGGATTTAAACAGATTGGTGAGAAACAGAGAGAGAGAGAAAGAGTGAGGACGGATTGGAATGGATCGGGGAGAGAGAGAGAGAGAGGCGGGATTGAAATGGATTGTAGAGAAAGGGGGAGAGAGAGAGAGAGAGAGAAGACGAATGGAAATGGATCGCGGAGAGAGAGAGAGGCCGGATTGAAATGGATCAGTGAGAGAGAGAGAGAGGACGGAATGAAATGGATTGGTAAGAGAGAGAGAGAGAGAGAGGAAGGTCTGAAATGGATCGTAGAGTAAGGGGGAGAGAGAGAGAGAGAGAGAGAGATGATGATTGCAAATGGATCGGGGAGAGAGAGAGAGAGAAAGAGAGAGAGAGAGGCCAGATTGAAACGGATCGCAGAGAGGAAGCGAGAAAGAGAGAGAGAAAGAGGAAGGATTGAAACATATCGGGGAGAGAGAGTGTGAGGCTGGATTTAAACGGATCAGTGAGAGAGATAGAGAGAAAGGCTGGATTGACACGAATTGGTGAGAGAGAGAGAGACAGGCTGGATTGAAATGGATCAGTGAGAGAGAGAGAGAGGACGGACTGAAATGGATTGGTGAGAGAGAGAGAGACAGGCCGGACTGAAATGGATCGGTGAGAGAGAGAGAGAGATAGAGAGAGATAGAGGCCAGACTGAAACCGATCGCAGAGAGAGAGAGAGAGGAAGGATATAAATGAATCGGGGAGAGAGAGAGAAAGACAGAGTAAGAGTAGACGGATTGAAACGAATCGGGGAGAGAGAGAATGAGGCTGGATTTAAACAGATTTGTGAGAAACAGAGAGAGAGAGAAAGAGAGAGGACGGATTGAAATGGATCGGTGAGAGAGAGAGAGAGAGAGAGAAAGGCTGGATTGATACGAATTGGTGAGAGATAGAGAGAGAGGCTGGATTGAAATGGATCAGTGAGAGAGAGAGAGAGGACGGAATGAAATGGATTGGTAAGAGAGAAAGAGAGAGAGAGGAAGGATTGAAATGGATCGTAGAGAAAGGGAGAGAGAGAGAGAGAGAGAGAGAGAGATGACGAATGGAAATGGATCGGGGAGAGAGAGAGAGGCCGGATTGAAATGGATCAGTGAGTAAGAGAGAGAGAAAAGCTGGATTTATACGAATTGGTGAGATATAGAGAGAGAGGCTGGATTGAAATGAATCAGTGAGAGAGAGAGAGAGGAAGGAATGAAATGGATTGGTAAGAGAGAAATAGAGAGAGAGGAAGGATTGAAATGGATCGTAGAGAAAGGGAGAGAGAGAGAGAGAGAGAGAGATGACGAATGGAAATGGATCGGGGAGAGAGAGAGAGGCCGGATTGAAATGGATCAGTGAGTAAGAGAGAGAGAAAAGCTGGATTGATACGAATTAGTGAGAGATAGAGAGAGAGTCTGGATTGAAATGGATCAGTGAGAGAGAGAGGGAGGACGGACTGAAATGGACTGGTGAGAGAGAGAGAGAGGGAGAGACAAAGGCCAGACTGAAACGGATCGTAGAGAGAGAGAGAGAGAGAGGAAGGATTGAAATGAATCGGGGAGAGAGAGTGAAAGACAGAGTAAGAGTAGACGGATTGAAACGAATCAGGGAGAGAGTGAGTGAGGCTGGATTTAAACAGATTGGTGAGAAAGTAAGTGAGAGAAAGAGAGAATACTAATGGAAATGGATCGTGGAGAGAGAGTGAGAGAGAGAGGCCGGATCGAAATCGATTGTAGAGAAAGTGGGAGAAAGATAGAGAGAGAGAGAGATGACGAATGGAAATGGATCGGGGAGAGACAGTGAGAGGACGGAATGAAATGGATTGGTAAGAGAGAGAGAGAGAGAGAGGACGGATTGAAACAAATTGGGGAGAGAGAGAGTGAGGCTGGATTTAAAGGGATCAGTGAGAGAGACAGAGAGAAAGCCAGGATTGACACGAATTGGTAAGAGAGAGAGAGACAGGCTGGATTGAAATGGATGAGTGAGAGAGAGAGAGAGGACAGAATGAAATGGATTGGTGAGAGAGAGAGAGAGAGAGAGAGGCCAGATTGAAATGGATCGTAGAGAAAGGGGGTGAGAAAGAGCGAGAGAGAGAGATGACGAATGGAAATGGATCGGGGAGAGAGAGAGGGGACGGATTGAAAGGCATCGGTGAGAGAGAGAGAGAGAGAGAGAGAGAGAGGAAGAATTGAAACAAATTGGGGAGAGAGAGAGTGAGGCTAGATTTAAACGGACCAGTGAGAGAGACAGAGAGAAAGGTTGGATTGATAAGAATTGGTGAGAGACAGAGAGAGAGGCTGGATTGAAATGGATGAGTGAGAGAGAGAGAGAGGACGGACTGAAATGGATAGGTGAGAGAAAGAGAGGCCGGATTAAAATGGATCGTAGAGCAAGGGGGAGAGAGAGAGAGAGAGAGGGAGAGATGACAAATGGAAATGGATCGGTGAGAGCGAGACAGGCCGGAAAGAAATGTATCAGTGAGAGAGAGAAAGAGAAAGGCTGCATTGATACAAATTGGTGAGAGAGAGAGTGGGAGGCTGGATTGAAATGGATCAGGGAGAGAGAGAGAGAGGACGGACTGAAATGGTTTGGTAAGAGAGAGAGAGAGAGAGAGGCCGGATTGAAATGGATCATAGAGAAAGGGGGAGGGAGAGAGAGAGAGAGAGAGAGATGACGAATGCAAATGGATCGGGGAGAGAGAGAGAGCGAGAGAGAGAGGACGGTTTGAAATGGATCGGAGAAAGAGAGAGAGAGAGAGAGAGGCCAGACTGAAACGGATTGCAGAGAGAGAGAGAAAGAGAGAAAGAGAGAGAGTAAGAATTAAAACCAATCGGGAGAGAGAGAGAAAGACAGAGTAAGAGTGGATCGATTGAAAAGAATCAGGGAGAGAGTGAGTGAGGATGCATTTAAACAGATTGGTGAGAAAGAGAAAGAGAGAAAGAGAGAATACGAATGGAAAAGGATCGGGGAGAGAGAGTGAGAGAGAGAGGCCGGATTGAAATCAATTGTAGAGAAAGGGGGAGAAAGATAGAGAGAGAGAGAGATGACGAATGGAAATGGATCGGGGAGAGAGAGAGAGAACAGATTTAAAGGGATCAGTGTGAGAGAGAGAGAGAGGCTGGATTGAAATGAATTGGTGAGAGATAGAGAGAGAGGACGGAATGAAATGGATAGGTAAGAGAGAGAGAGAGAGAGGAAGGATTGAAATGGATCGTTGAGAAAGGGAGAGAGAGAGAGAGAGAGAGAGAGATGACGAATGCAAATGGATCAGGGAGTGTCATCGGTTTACCGGGCTGGATCGGCCCGGTTCCGTGACGATTGGTGTGGGGGACCCACAGACCCACGCCCCAGGAAAGAGGAAGGGGAAAAGGGAAAAGGAAAAAAGGGAGATGGGCCTAGAAACAAAGCAGCGGCAACGATCTGAGGAGGAAAGCTAATTTACTAAATAAGATATCAGAAAGCAAAATAACACAATATAATACAACATAATTGGAATTGAAGCTAATAAATCAAATAAAATGAGCAAGAGAGAGGGTCCAATAAACCGAAGGCCTTACGCTAACGCTGAAGGCGATACGGCAGCGAGCACCCACTGCTGAGTCGATCCCGAAGGAAAGAGCGTGTCCCGTGACCGCAGAGGGTTTTTATCTTTTCCCTCTGAGCGGAAAATACGTAAAAATGCAAAGCATCGCAAAGTCTTCTGGGGAATATAGTTCTTCTCTTCTGAGACAGGTATACCCGGAAATATCAATGATCTATGGAGTTGGAGTATTAACTCTTTAACTCTTAATGCACTACATGTTGTTATGATGTGGAATACCAATACCAAAAATCATAAAACCATGACATTCCACCCCTTATTCCACATCATTACATCATGCTTGATACATATAGAAGAACAATGATTAACATGCATTTTATATACACACACACAACATATATATATAGATGTATATACATGGAATTACTGAGTGCACTCCCCCAACATCAAATTCCCTAGTGGTACACACTGAACATCCCCGTTCTTCTGCATCACCCACCAAGTGGACCCAGGTCCCTGAGCAAAGACAGTTCCACGGAGAGGTTTGCCCTTTCCAGAAGCTGGAAGGACCCAAACCGCTTTCCCCAACATGTTCTTTACATGCACTACAGGGACTTTATCTCCCTCTACATTAGGTAGAGAGCTGGATTGGGCAGGACCATCGCGATTGATGGATCCTCGGGTGTTGACCAACCAGGTGGCTTCTGCCAAATGCTTCTCCCAATGCTTAAATGTTCCGCCACCCATTGCTTTCAACATGGTTTTTAACAACCCATTGTATCTTTCAAGCTTACCAGAAGCTGGTGCGTGATAGGGGATATGATAAATCCATTCAATACCATGATCTTTGGCCCAATTATTCACAAGAGAATTTTTGAAATGAGTCCCATTATCTGACTCAATTCTTTCTGGAGTGCCATGTTGCCATAGGACTTGTTTCTCGAGACCAAGAATGGTGTTTCGGGCGGTAGCATGGGGTACTGCATATGTTTCAAGCCACCCAGTGGTTGCTTCCACCATGGTGAGCACGTAACGCTTGCCATTGCGAGATCGTGGCAAGGTGATATAATCAACCTGCCACGCCTCCCCATATTTATATTTTTGCCATCGCCCTTCCCCCCAAAGAGGTTTCATCCGCTTGGCTTGTTTAATTGCGGCGCATGTATCACAGTCATGGATAACCTGTGCAATAGCGTCCATAGTTAAGTCCACCCCTCGGTCTCTAGCCCATTTATATGTTGCGTCTCTTCCCTGATGGCCCGAGGTCTCATGGGCCCATCGAGCTAAAAATAATTCACTCTTATGTTGCCAGTCCAAGTCTACTTGAGCCATCTTAACTTTGGCAGCTCGATCTACCTGATGGTTATTCTGTTGTTCTTCAGTTGCCCGGCTTTTAGGAACATGAGCATCTACATGGCGCACCTTCACAACCAAATTCTTTACTCGGGCAGCAATATCTTTCCACAGTTCAGCAGCCCAAATAGGTTTACCCCTCCGTTGCCAGCCGTTTTGTTCCCATTGCTGTAACCACCCCCATAAAGCATTTGCCACCATCCATGAGTCAGTGTAAAGATAAAGCACTGGCCACCTCTCTCGTTCAGCAATATCTAAGGCCAGTTGGACAGCCTTTACCTCTGCAAATTGGCTTGATTCTCCTTTTCCTTCAGTGGCCTCTGCTACTCGTCTTGTGGGGCTCCACACAGCAGATTTCCATCTGCGGTGCTTTCCCACAATGCGACATGATCCATCTGTGAACAGGGCGTATCTCTTTTCATCTTCTGGTAGTTCATTATATGGTGGGGCCTCTTTAGCACGTGATACCTCCTCTGCTGGTGTTGTTCCAAACTTTTTACCTTCAGGCCAGTCCATGATCACCTCCAGGATTCCTGGATGACTGAGGTTCCCCATCCGAGCTCGCTGTGTAATCAGCGCAATCCACTTACTCCAAGTGGCATCAGTAGCATGATGGGTGGAGGGAACCTTTCCTTTGAACATCCAGTTCAGCACTGGCAGTCGAGGTGCCAGAAGGAGCTGCGCTTCAGTTCCAATTACTTCGGAAGCAGCTCGAACCCCCTCGTACGCGGCTAAGATCTCCTTCTCAGTTGGAGTGTAGCGCTCCTCAGACCCCCTGTATGCTCGACTCCAGAAACCAAGGGGTCGGCCTCGGGTCTCTCCAGAAGCTCTTTGCCACAAACTCCAAGTGGGACCTTCCTTTCCAGCAGCAGTGTAGAGGATGTTCTTTACATCCTGTCCCGTCCGCACTGGCCCCAGGGCCACGGCACGGGCTATCACCTGCTTGATTTGCTCAAAAGCCTGCTGCTGCTCAGGGCCCCATACAAATCATTCTTCTTCCGCGTCACCCGAAAGAGAGGGCTCACAATGAGACTATAGTTTGGAACATGCATTCTCCAAAAGCCCACTACACCCAGAAAAGCTTGGTTCTCTGTCTTACTGGTGGGTGGAGACATGGCAGTGATTTTGTCAATCACATCTGTAGGGATGTGACGACGTCCATCTTGCCACTTTATACCTAGGACATGGATTTCCTGTGCAGGCCCTTTCACTTTGCTTCGCTTAATAGCAAAGCCAGCTCTCAGGAGTATCTGGATTATTCTCTCTCCTTTCTCGAAAACTTCCCCTGCTGTATTGCCCCACACAATGATGTCATCAATGTATTGTAAGTGCTCAGGAGCACCACCCTGTTCCAATGCAGTTTGGATCAGCCCATGACAAATGGTTGGGCTGTGCTTCCACCCCTGGGGCAAACGGTTCCAGGTGTACTGAACGCCCCTCCAGGTGAAGGCAAACTGCGGCCTGCATTCTGTGGCCAGAGGAATTGAAAAGAAAGCATTGGCAATGTCAATAGTGGCATACCACTTGGCTGCTTTTGACTCCAGTTCGTACTGGAGTTGAAGCATGTCCGGCACAGCAGCACTCAGTGGGGGTGTGACTTCATTCAGGCCACGGTAATCTACCGTCAGCCTCCATTCTCCACTGGCTTTACACACTGGCCATATGGGGCTGTTAAAAGGAGAGTGAGTTTTGCTGATCACTCCCTGGCTCTCTAGCTGACGAATTAGATTATGAATGGGGAGCAAGGAATCCCTGTTAGTGCGGTACTGTCGTCTGTGCACCATTTTTGTAGCAATCGGTACCTCTTTCTCTTCCACTTGTAGCAACCCCACAACAGACGGATCTTCTGACAGGCCAGGCAAAGCAGACAGCTGCTTAATGCTATCTGCGTCCACAGCAGCTATTCCAAAAGCCCATCGATACCCTTTGGGACCCTTAAAATATCCCCTTTTGAGATAACCAATACCAAGTATACATGGAGCCCCTGGGCCAGTCACAATAGGATGTTTTTGCCAGTCTTTACCAGTGAGGCTTATTTCAGCCTCCAACTTGGTCAGCTCTTGGGAACCCCCAGTCACCCCAGAAATATAGATTAATTCTGTCCCTTGGTGACTCGAAGGCATTAGAGTGCATTGTGCACCAGTGTCCACCAATGCCTTATATTTTTGTGGTTCTGATGTGCCAGGCCATCGAATCCACACAGTCCAATACACTCTACTATCCCTCTCCCCCACCTGGCTGGGGGGCAGAGGCTATTGTGGCTGGTAGGTACCTCGCCCAGTTCTGAAGAAGTACTGTTCAGACAGGAGGACGTCTTGCTCAGACTGCAGGGTGTCTCTTTCAGGTTGGAGGGCGCCTCGTTCAGACTGGAGACCATCTTGTTGAGACTGAGGGTTATTGAATTCAGACTGGAGGGCATCTCGCTCAGTTTGGAGGGCATCTCTTTCAGGCTGGAGGGCGTCTTTCTCGAACTGAAAAGCGACTTGCTTGGTCTGGAGGGTGTCTTGATCAGACTGGAGGCTGTCTAAATTGATCAGGAGAGTCTGATTGTCAGCTAAAAGACTCTCTTTCTGGATCTGGACACTATCCCTTACGGCTCGGAGACTCTCTCGCTCTATTTCAGAAACACTGTGCCTCTCTGGGATAGTACTGAATAAGGTCTGATTGGCATAAGCCAGACTCCAAATAATTTGGGCCTCCTCAGATCTGTCTGAGCCGCAACATCCCTGTCTCAAATATCTGCTCAAGTTCTCAGGATCTTGCAGGTGCTCAGGGAAAAGGTCCCAGTACGTTTTGAGCATTAAAAGGGAAAAAAAACAATGAAATGCAGCCCCTTTAAGAGCAGTTTAAAAAGCGAGAGCATTTTTTTCTTTTTACTAAAACAAGCTGGCAGCACCCAAAAAAGTTTACAAATATCCCAGAACAAATGGCAGTATGCCCAGACTTCAAGGTCGTGCTATGCCGTACAGTACCAGCAGTACAGATAAGCTTGCTAGCAAGAGACAGAGATTCACTCTAAGAGCATGTCTCTGCCCGGCTAGGGCAGCTGCTCGTGCCCCACGTTGGGCGCCAAAAATGTCAACGGTTTACCGGGCTGGATCGGCCCGGTTCCGTGACGATTGGTGTGGGGGACCCACAGACCCACGCCCCAGGAAAGGGGAAGGGGAAAAGGGAAAAGGAAAAAAGGGAGGTGGGCCTAGAAACAAAGCAGCGGCAACGATCTGAGGAGGAAAGCTAATTTACTAAATAAGATATCAGAAAGCAAAATAACACAATATAATACAACATAATTGGAATTGAAACTAATAAATCAAATAAAATGAGCAAGAGAGAGGGTCCGATAAACCGAAGGCCTTACGCTAACGCTGAAGGCGATACGGCAGCGAGCACCCACTGCTGAGTCGATCCCGGAGGAAAGAGAGTGTCCCGTGACCGCAGAGGGTTTTTATCTTTTCCCTCTGAGCGGAAAATACGTAAAAATGCAAAGCATCGCAAAGTCTTCTGGGGAATATAGTTCTTCTCTTCTGAGACAGGTATACCCGGAAATATCAATGATCTATGGAGTTGGAGTATTAACTCTTTAACGCTTAATGCACTACATGTTGTTATGATGTGGAATACCAATACCAAAAATCATAAAACCATGACAGGGAGAGAGAGAGAGGCCGGATTGAAATGGATCAGTGAGAGAGAGAGAGAGAGGAGAGATTGAAACGGATCGGGTGTGAGAGAGAGAGAGAGGACAAACTGAAATGGATTGGTGAGAGAGAGAGAGAGTGAGAGGAAGGATTGAAATGGATCGGTGTGAGAGAGAGAGAGAGAGAGAGAGAGAGAGAGGAAGGACTGAAACGAGTCGAGGAGAGAGATAGAACGACAGAGTAAGAGTAGAAAGATTTAAACGAATCGGGGAGAGAGAGAGTGAGGCTGGATTTAAACAGATTGGTGAGAAAGAGAGAGAGAGAAAGAGAGAATACGAATGGAAATGGATCAGGGAGAGAGAGTGAGAGAGAGAGGCCGGATTAAAAATGACTGTAGAGAAAGTGGGAGAAAGAGAGAGAGAGAGAAAGATGACGAATGGAAATGGATCGGGGAGAAAGAGAGAGGCCGGATTGAAATGGATCAATGAGAGAGAGAGAGTGAAAGGCTGGATTGAAATGAATTGGTGAGAGATAGAGAGAGAGGCTGGATTGAAATGGATCAGTGAGAGAGAGAGAGAGAAATGCTGGATTGAAATGAATTGGTGAGAGATAGAGAGAGAGGCTGGATTGAAATGGATCAGTGAGAGAGAGAGAGAGGCCGGAAAGAAATGGATTGGTAAGAGAGAGAGAGAGAGAGGAAGGATTTAAATGGATCATAGAGAAAGGGAGAGAGAGAGAGAGAGAGAGAGAGATGACGAATGCAAATGGATCAGGAAGGGAGAGAGAGAGAAAGAGCGAGAGAGAGGCCAGATTGAAACAGATCGCAGAGAGGGAGCGAAAAAGAAGACTGAGAGAGGAAGGTTTGAAACGAATCAGGGAGAGAGAGAGTGAGGCTGGATTTAAACAGATCAGTGAGAGAGAGAGAGAGAAAGTCTGGATTGATACGAATTGGTGAGAGAGAGAGAGACAGGCTGGATTGAAATGGATGAGTGAGAGAGAGAGAAAGGACGGACTGAAATGGATTGGTGAGAGAGAGAGAGACAGGCCGGATTGAAATGGATCGTAGAGAAAGGGGGAGAGAGAAAGAGAGAGAGATGACGAATCGAAATGGATCGGGGAGAGAGAGAGAGGCCGGAAAGAAATGGATCAGTGAAAGAGAGAAAGAGAAAAGCTGCATTGATACGAATTGGTGAGAGAGAGAGAGGGAGGCTGGATTGAAATAGATCAGTGAGAGAGAGAGAGAGAGAGAGAGAGAGGCCAGACTGAAACGGTTCGCAGAGAGAGAGAGAGAGGAAGGTTATAAATGAATCGGGGAGAGAGAAGACAGAGTAAGAGTAGACGGATTGAAACGAATCGGGGAGAGAGAGAATGAGGCTGGATTTAAACAGATTGGTGAGAAACAGAGCTAGAGAGAAAGAGAGAGGACGGATTGAAACGGATCAAGGAGACAGAGAGAGAGAGAGAGGCGGGATTGAAATGGATTGTAGAGAAAGGGGGAGAGAGATAGAGAGAGAGAGAGATGACGAATGGAAATGGATCACGGAGAGAGAGAGAGGCTGAATTGAAATGGATCAGTGACAGAGAGAGAGAGGACGGAATGAAATGGATTGGTAAGAGAGATAGAGAGAAAGGAAGGACTGAAATGGATCGTAGAGAAAGAGAGATAGAGTGAGAGAGAGAGAGAGAGATGACGAATGGAAATGGATCGAGGAGAGAGAGAGAGGACAGATTGAAAGGGATCAGTGATAGATAGAGAGAGAGAGCCTGGATTGATACAAATTGGTGAGAGAGAGAGAGACTGGCTGGATTGAACTGGATGAGTGAGAGAGAGAGAGAGGATAGAATGAAATGGATTGGTGATAGAGAGAGAGAGAGAGAGGCCGGAAAGAAATGGATTAGTGAGAGAGATAAAGAGAAAAGATGCATTGACACGAATTGGTGAGAGAGAGCGGGGGAGGCTGGATTGAAATGCATCAGTGAGAGAGAGAGAGAGGACGGACTGAAATGGATTGGTAAGAGAGAGAGAGAGAGGCCGGATTGAAATGGATCGTAGAGAAAGGGAGAGAGAGAGAGAGAGAGAGAGAGAGAGATATGACGAATTCAAATGGATCGGGGAGAGAGAGAGAGGCCGGATTGAAATGGATCAGTGAGAGAGAGAGAGAGAGGACGGATTGAAATGGATCGGTGAGAGAGAGTGAGGTTTGATTTAAACGGATCAGTGAGAGAGATAGAGAGAAAGGCTGGATTGATACGAATTGGTGAGAGAGAGAGAGACAGGCTGGATTGAAATGGCTGAGTGAGAGAGAGAGAGAGAGTGAGGACGGACTGAAATGGATTGTTGAGAGAGAGAGAGAGAGCGAGGCCGGATTGAAGTGGATCGTAGAGAAAGGCAGAGACAGAGAGAGAGAGAGATGTCGAATGGAAATGTATCGGGGAGAGGGAGACAGATGATGAATGGAAATGGATCGGGGAGAGAGAGAGAGAGAGAGAGGACAGTCTGAAACGCATCAGTGAGAGAGAAACACAGAGAGACAGAGAGAGGACGGACTGAAATGTATTGGTGAGAGAGAGAGCGAGAGAGAGAGGACGGATTGAAATAGAATGGTGAGAGAGAGAGAGAAGATGGATTGATACGGATCGGGGAAAGAGAGAGAGAGAGAGTGAAAGAGGACGGATTGAAATGGATCGGTGAGAGAGAGAGAGAGAGAGAGAGGCATGACTGTAACGGATGGCAGAGAGAGAGCGAGAAAGATAGAGAAAGAGAGGAAGAATTGAAAAGGATCGAGGAGATAGACAGTGAGGCTGCATTTAAAAGAATTGGTGAGAAAGAGAGAGAGAGAAAGAGAGAATACGAATGGAAACCGATCGGGGAGAGAGAGAGAGAGAGGGAGAGGCCGGATTTAAACGCATTGGTGAGAAAGAGAAAGAGAGTGAGAGAGGCCAGATTTATATGGATCAGAGAGAGAGAGAGAGAGAGAGAGAGATGACGAATGGAAATGGATCGGGGAGAGAGAGAGAGAGAGAGAGAGTGAGAGAAATCCTGGATTGATACGAATTGGTGAGGGAGAGAGAGTCAGGCTGGACTGAAATGGATCAGTGAGAAAGAGAGAGAGAGAGAGAGAGAGGAAGGATTGAAAGGGTTCGGTGAGAAAGAGAGAGAGAGAGAGAGAGAGAGTGGCCAGACTGAAACGGATCGCAGAGAGAGAGAGAGAGGAAGAATTGAAACAAATAGGGGAGAGAGAGAGTGAGGCTGGATTTGAACGGATCAGTGAGAGAGTTAGAGAGAAAGGCTGGATTGTTACTAATTGGTGAGAGAGAGAGAGTGGCTGGATTGAAATGGATGAGTGAGAGAGAGAGAGAGGACGGACTGAAATGGATTGGTGAGAGAGAAAGAGAGAGAGAGAAAGAGGAAGGATTGAAATGGATCGTAGAAAAAGGGGGAAAGAGAGAGAGAGAGAGAGAGATGACGAATGGAAATGGATCGGGGAGAGAGAGAGAAAGAGAGAGGCCAGACTGAAATGGATCGCAGAGAGAGAGAGAGAGGAGGGATTGAAACGGATCAGGGAGAGAGTGAGTGAGGCTGGATTTAAACAGATTGGTGAGAAAGAGAGAGAGAGAAAGAGAGAATACGAATGGAAATGGATCGGGGAGAGAGAGAGAGAGAGAGAGAGAGAGAGAGGCCAGACTGAAACGGATAGCAGAGAGAGAGAGAGAGGAGGGATTGAAACGGATCGGGGAGAGAGAGAGAAAGACAGAATAAGAGTGGACGGACTGAAACGAATCAGGGAGAGAGTGAGTGAGGCTGGATTTAAACAGATTGGTGAGAAAGAGAGAGAGAGAGAGGAAGGATTGAAACGAATCGGGGAGAGAGAGAGTGAGTCTGGATTTAAACCGATCAGTGAGAGAGATAGAGAAATAGGCTGGATTGATACAAATTGGTGAGAGAGAGAGAGAGACAGGCTGGATTGAAATGGATCGGTGAGAGAGAGAGAGAGAGAGAGAGGCCAGACTGAAACGGCTCGCAGAGAGAGAGAGAGAGAGAAAGGAAGGACTGAAACGAATTGGGGAGAGAGAGAAAAAGACAGTGTAAGAGTACACGGATTGAAACAAAACAGGGAGAGAGAGAGTGAGGCTGGATTTAAACATATTGGTGAGAAAGAGAGAGAGAGAATGAGAGAATACGAATGGAAATGGATCGGGGAGAGAGAGAGAGAGAGAGAGGCCGGATTGAAATGGATCATGGAGAAAGGGAGAGAGAGGAAGGATTTAAACGGATCGGTGAGAGAGAGAGAAAGACAGAGTAAGAGTGGACAGATTGAAACGAATCAGGGAGAGAGTGAGTGAGGCTGGATTTAAACAGATTGGTGAGAAAGAGAGAGAGAGAATGAGAGAATACGAATGGAAATGGATCAGGGAGAGAGAGAGAGGCCGGATTGTAATGGAACAGTGAGAGAGGGAGAGAGAAAGTCTGGATTGATACGAATTGGTGAGAGATAGAGAGAGAGGACGGATTGAAACGGATCAGTGAGAGGGAGAGGACGGACTGAAATGGATTGGTGAGGGAGAGAGAGAGAGAGAGGTTGGATTGAAATGGATCGTAGAGAAAGGGAGAGGGAGAGAAAGAGAGAGAGAGAGAGGACGAATGCAAATAAATCGGGGAGAGAGAGAGAGAGAGAGAGAGAGGGAGGACGGTTTGAAATGGATCGGTGAGAGAGAGAGAGAGAGGACGGATTGAAATGGATCAGTGAGAGAGACAGAGAGAGAAAGGCCAGACTGAAACGGATCGCAGAGCGAGAGAAAGACAGAGTAAGAGTGGATCGATTGAAACGAATCGGGAGAGTGAGAGTGAGGCTGGATTTAAACAGATTGGTAAGAAAGAGAGAAAGAGAAAGAGAGAATACGAATGGAAATGGATCGGGGAGAGAGAGAGAGAGAGAGAGGCCGGATTGAAATGGATCATGGAGAAAGAGAGAGAGGAAGGATTGAAACGGATCGGTGAGAGAGAGAGAAAGACAGAGTAAGAGTGGACAGATAGAAACGAATCAGGGAGAGAGTGAGTGAGGCTGGATTTAAACAGATTGGTGAGAAAGAGAGAGAGAGAAAGAGAGAATACGAATGGAAATGGATCGGGGAGAGAGAGAGAAATAGAGAGGCCAGACTGAAACGGATTGCAGAGAGAGAAAGTGAGGAGGGATTGAAACGGATCGGGGAGAGAGAGAGAAAGACAGAGTAAGAGTGGACGTATTGAAACGAATCAGGGAGAGAGTGAGTGAGGCTGGATTTAAACAGATAGGTGAGAAAGAGAGAGAGAGAAAGAGAGAATACGAATGGAAATGGATCGGGGAGAGAGAGAGAGAGAGAGAGGCCGGATTGAAATGGATCAGTGAGAGAGGGAGAGAGAAAGTCTGGATTGATACGAATTGGTGAGAGATAGAGAGGACGGATTGAAACGGATCAGTGAGAGGGAGAGGACGGACTGAAATGGATTGGTGAGGGAGAGACAGAGAGAGAGGTTGGATTGAAATGGATCGTAGAGAAAGGGAGAGAGAGAGAAAGAGAGAGAGAGAGAGGACGAATGCAAATAAATCGGGGAGAGAGAGAGAGAGAGAGAGAGGGAGGACGGTTTGAAATGGATCGGTGAGAGAGAGAGAGAGAGGACGGATTGAAATGGATTGGTGAGGGAGAGACAGAGAGAGAGGTTGGATTGAAATGGATCGTAGAGAAAGGGAGAGAGAGAGAAAGAGAGAGAGAGAGAGGACGAATGCAAATAAATCGGGGAGAGAGAGAGAGAGAGAGAGAGGGAGGACGGTTTGAAATGGATCGGTGAGAGAGAGAGAGAGAGGACGGATTGAAATGGATCGGGGAGAGAGAGAGTGAGGTTGGATTTAAACGGATCAGTGAGAGAGATAGAGAGAAAGGCTGGATTGATACGAATTGGTGAGAGATAGAGAGAGAAGCTGTATTGAAATGGATGAGTGAGAGAGAGAGAGAGGACGGACTGAAATGGATTGTTGAGAGAGAGAGAGAGAGAGCGAGGCCGGATTGAAATGGATCGTAGAGAAAGGCGGAGAGAGAGAGAGAGGAAGAGATGACGAATGGAAATGGATCGGGGAGAGAGAGAGAGGCCGGAAAGAAATGGATCAGTGAGAGAGAGAAAGAGAAAAGCTGCATTGATACGAATTGGTGAGAGAGAGAGAGGGAGGCTGGATTGATACAAATTGGTGAGAGAGAGAGAGAGGCTGGATTGAAATGGATCACTGAGAAAGGGAGAGATAGAGAGAGAGAGAGAGAGAGATGACAAATGCAAATGGATCAGGGAGAGGGAGACAGATGATGAATGGAAATGGATCGGGGGGAGAGAGAGAGAGAGAGAGAGAGAGAGAGGACAGTCTGAAACGCATCAGTGAGAGAGAAACACAGAGAGAGAGAGAGAGGACAAACTGAAATGGATTGGTGAGAGAGAGTGAGGAAGGATTGAAATGGATCGGGGATAGAGAGAGTGAGGCTGGATTTAAACAGATAGGTGAGAAAGAGAGAGAGAAAGAGAGAATACGAATGGAAATGGATCGGTGAGAGAGAGAGTGAGAGAGAGAGAGAGAGAGAGAGAGAGGCCAGACTGAAATGGATCGCAGAGAGAGAGAGAGAGGAAGGATTGAAATGAATCGGGGAGAGAGAGAGTGAAGCTGGATTTAAAAGGATCTGTGGGAAAGAGAGAGACAGACAGAGAGAATACGAATGGAAATGGATTGGTTAGAGAGAGAGAGAGAGAGAGAGAGGAAGAATTGAAACAGTTCGGGGGGAGAGAGAGTGAGGTTGGATTTAAACGGATCAGTGAGAGTTAGAGAGAAAGGCTGGATTGATACAAATTGGTGAGAGAGAGAGAGAGGCTGGATTGAAATGGATGAGTGAGAGAGAGAGAGAGGACGGACTGAAATGGATTGGTGTGGTGAGAGAGAGAGAAAGAGGAAGGATTGAAATGGATCGTAGAGAAAAGGGGAAAGAGAGAGAGAGAGAGAGAGAGAGAGAGAGATGACGAATGGAAATGGATCGGGGAGAGAGAGAGAGAGCGGTAAGAAATTGATAAGTGAGAGAGAGTAAGAGAAAGGCTGCATTGATAGGAAATGGTGAGAGAGAGAGAGACAGGCTGGATTGAAATGGATCAGTGCGAGTGAGAAGACGGACTGAAATGGATTGGTGAGAGAGAGAGAGAGAGAGGAAGGATTGAAATGGATCGTAGAGAAAGGGAGAGAGAGAAAGAGAGAGAGAGAGAGGACGAAAGCAAATGGATCGGGGAGAGAGAGAGAGAGAGAGGCCAGACTGAAACGGATCGCAGAGCGAGAGAAAGACAGAGTAAGAGTGGATCGATTGAAACAAATCGGGAGAGTGAGAGTGAGGCTGGATTTAAACAGATTGGTAAGAAAGAGAGAAAGAGAAAGAGAGAATACGAATGGAAATGGATCGGGGAGAGAGAGAGAGAGAGAGAGGCCAAACTGAAACGGATCGCAGAGAGAGAGAGAGAGGAAGGATTGAAATGAATCGGGGAGAGAGAAAGAGGCCGGATTGAAATGGATCGGTGAGAGTAAGAGAGGATGGATTGAAATGGATTTGTGAGAGAGAGAGAGAATGACGAATGGAAATGGATCGGTGAGAGAGAGAAAGAGGACGGTTTGAAATGGATCAGTGAGAGAGAGAGAGAGAGAGAGAGAGAGAGAGAGAGAGATGCCGAATGGAAACGGATCGGTGAGAGATAAAGAGGCCGGATTGAAAGGGATCGGTGAGAGAGAGAGAGAGAAAGACAGAGTAAGAGTTGACGGATTGAAACGTATCGGGGAGAGAGAGAGTGAAGCTGGATTTAAACAAATTGGAGAGAAAGAGAGAATACGAATGGAAATGGATCGGGGAGAGAGAGAGAGTGAGAGGCCGGATTGAAATGGATCGTCGAGAAAGGGAGAGAGAGAGAGAGAGAGAGAGAGAGAGATGACAAACGGAAATGGATCGGGGAGAGAGAGAGAGGCCGGATTGAAATGGATCAGTGAGAGTGAGAGAGAGGGAGGACGGACTGAAACGGATCGGTGAGAGAGAGAGAAAGAGAGAGAGAGAGGCCAGACTGAAACAGCTCGCAGAGAGAGAGAGAGAGAGAGGGATGACGAATGGAAATGGATCGGTGAGAGAGAGAGAGAGGCCGGATTGAAATGGATCGGTGAGAGTATAAGAGGTCGGATTTAAATGGATTGGTGAGAGAGAGAGAGAGATATGACGAATGGAAACGGATCGGTGAGAGATAGAGGCCGGATTGAAATGGATCGGAGAGAGAGACAGAGAGAAAAGCTGCATTGATACGAATTGGTGAGAGAGAGAGAGGGAGGCTGGATTGAAATGGATCAGTGAGAGAGAGAGGACGGACTGAAATGGATTGGTGAGAGAGAGAGAGAGTTTGGATTGAAATGGATCAGTGAGAGAGAGAGGACGGAATGAAAAGGATTGGTAAGAGAGAGAGAGAGAGAGAGGAAGGACTGAAATGGATTGGTAAGAGAGAGAGAGAGAGAGAGAGATGATGAATGCAAATAGATCGGGGAGAGAGAGAGAGAGAAAGAGAGAGAGAGAAAAAGAGAGAGAGATAGGAAGGATTGAAACAAATGGAAGAGAGAGAGAGTGAGGCAAGATTTAAACGGATCAGTGAGAGAGATAGAGAGAAAGGCTGGATTGATACGAATTGGTGAGAGATAGAGAGAGAGGCTGTATTGAAAAGGATCAGAGAGAGAGAGAGAGAGGCCAGATTGAAACAGATCGAGGAAAGAGAGAGAAAGGCCAGATTTGAACGGACTGGTGAGAAAGAGAGAGAAAGTGAGAACGGCAGTACAGAAAAGGATTGGTGAAAAAGACAGAGAGAGAGAGAGAGAAAGAGAGAGAGAGAGAGAGAGAAAGGACGGTTTGAAATGGATCGGTGAGAGAGAGAGAGAGAGATGCCGATTGGAAACGGATCGGTGAGAGAGAAAGAGGCCTTAATTGAAATTGATCAGCGAGAGAGAGAAAGAGAGAGAGAGAGGACGGATTGAAATTGATCGGTGAGAGAGAGAGAGAGAGAGTGATTACGAATGGAAATGGATCGGGGAGAGAGAGAGAGGACGGATTGAAACGGATCATAGAAAGAGAGAGAGGATGAATGGAAATGGATCAAGGAGATAGAGAGTGAGGCTGCATTTAAAAGGATTGGTGGGAAAGAGAGAGAGAGAAAGTGAGAATACGAATGGAAATGGATCGGGGAGAGAGATAGCGAGACCGGATTGAAAGGGAGAGAGAGAGAGAGAGATGACGAATGGAAACGGATCAGGGACAGAGTGAGAGGACGGATTGAAACGGATCATGGAAAGAGAGAGACAGAGAGAGAGAGTGAGAGAGGATGGATTGAAATGGATTGGTGAGAGAGAGAGAGAGAGGCCAGACTGAAACAGATCGTAGAGAGAAAGAAAGACAGAGTAAGAGTGGATGGACTGAAACGAATCAAGGAGAGAGAGAGTGAGGCTGGATTTAAACAGATTGGTGAGAAAGAGAGAGAGAGAAAGAGAGAATACGAATGGAAATGGATCGGGGAGAGAGAAAGAGGCCGGATTGAAATGGATCGGTGAGAGTAAGAGAGGATGGATTGAAATGGATTTGTGAGAGAGAGAGAGAGAGAGAGATGACGAATGGAAATGGATCCGTGAGAGAGAGAGAGAGGACGGTTTAAAATGGATCAGTGAGAGAAAGAGAGAGAGAGAGAGAGATGCCGAATGGAAACGGATCGGTGAGAGATAAAGAGGCCGAATTGAAAGGGATCGGTGAGAGAGAGAGTGAGAAAGACAGAGTAAGAGTGGACGGATTGAAACGTATCGGGGAGAGAGAGAGTGAAGCTGGATTTAAACAAATTGGAGAGAAAGAGAGAATACGAATGGAAATGGATCGGGGAGAGAGAGAGAGGCCGGATTGAAATGGATCGGTGAGAGTAAGAGAGGCCGGATTGAGATGGATTGGTGAGAGAGAGAGAGAGGACGGATTGAAACAGATCGGGGAAAGAGAGAGAAAAGCCAGATTTAAACGGACTGGTGAGAAAGAGAGAGAAAGTGAGAACGGCAGTATTGAAAAGGATTGGTGAAAAAGAGAGAGAGAGAGAGAGAGAGAGAGAGAAATCCTGGATTGATACGAATTGGTGAGAGAGAGAGAGAGAGGATGGATTGAAATGGATCAGTGAGAGAGAGAGAGAGAGAGGACAGACTGAAATGGATTGGTGAGAGAGAGAGAGAGAGAGAGAGAGAGAGGCCAGATTTAAATGGATCGTAGAGAAAGGGGGAGAGAGAGAGAGAGAGAGAGAGACGACGAATGGAAATGGATCGGGGAGAGAGAGAGGGAACGGATTGAAAGGGATCGGTGAGAGAGAGAGAGAGAGGACGGATTGAAACGGATCGTGGAAAGAGAGAGAGAGAGAGAGAGAGAGAGGCTAGACTGAAACGGATCGCAGAGAGAGAGAGAGAGGAAGGATATAAATGAATCGGGGAGAGAGAGAGAAGACAGAGTAAGAGTAGACGGATTGAAACGAATCGGGGAGAGAGAGATTGAGGCTGGATTTAAACAGATGGGTGAGAAACAGAGAGAGAAAGAAAGAGAGAGGACGGATTGAAATGGATCGGTGAGAGAGAGAGAGAGAGAGAAAGGCTGGATTGATACGAATTGGTGAGAGATAGAGAGAGAGGCTGGATTGAAATTGATCAGTGAGAGAGAGAGAGAGGACGGAATGAAATGGATTGGTAAGAGAGAGAGAGAGAGAGAGGAAGGATTGAAATGGATCGTAGAGAAAGGGAGAGAGAGAGAAAGAGAGAGAGAGGACGAATGGAAATAGATTGGGGAGAGAGAGAGAGGCCGGATTGAAAGGTATGTGTGAGAGATAGAGAGAGGACAGATTGAAACGGTTCGGGGAAAGAGAGAGAGTGAGAGAGAGAGAGGACGGATTGAAATGGATCGCAGAGAGTGAGAGAGAGGAAGGATTGAAACGGATCGGGGAGAGTGAGAGAAAGACAGAGAAAGAGTGGATGGATTTAAACGAATCAGGGAGAGAGTGAGTGAGGCTGGATTTAAAAAGATTGGTGAGAAAGTGAGAGAAAGAGAAAATACGAATGGAAATGGATCGGGGAGAGAGAGAGAGGGTGGATTGAAATGGATCAGTGAGAGAGAGAGAGAGAAAGGCTGGATTGAAATGAATTGGTGAGAGACAGAGAGAGAGGCTGGATTGAAATGGATCAGTGAGAGAGAGAGGACGGAATGAAATGGATTGGTAAGAGAGAGAGAGTGAGAGAGGAAGGACTGAAATGGATTGGTAAGAGAGAGAGAGAGAGAGAGAGATGATGAATGCAAATGGATCGGGGAGAGAGAGAGAGAGAGGCGGGATTGAAATGGATTGTAGAGAAAGGGGGAGAGAGAGAGAGAGAGAGAAGACGAATGGAAATGGATCGCGGAGAGAGAGAGAGGCCGGATTGAAATGGATCAGTGAGAGAGAGAGAGAGGACGGAATGAAATGGATTGGTAAGAGAGAGAGAGAGAGAGAGGAAGGTCTGAAATGGATCGTAGAGTAAGGGGGAGAGAGAGAGAGAGAGAGAGAGATGATGATTGCAAATGGATCGGGGAGAGAGAGAGAGAGAAAGAGAGAGAGAGAGGCCAGATTGAAACGGATCGCAGAGAGGAAGCGAGAAAGAGAGAGAGAAAGAGGAAGGATTGAAACATATCGGGGAGAGAGAGTGTGAGGCTGGATTTAAACGGATCAGTGAGAGAGATAGAGAGAAAGGCTGGATTGACACGAATTGGTGAGAGAGAGAGAGACAGGCTGGATTGAAATGGATCAGTGAGAGAGAGAGAGAGGACGGACTGAAATGGATTGGTGAGAGAGAGAGAGACAGGCCGGACTGAAATGGATCGGTGAGAGAGAGAGAGAGATAGAGAGAGATAGAGGCCAGACTGAAACCGATCGCAGAGAGAGAGAGAGAGGAAGGATATAAATGAATCGGGGAGAGAGAGAGAAAGACAGAGTAAGAGTAGACGGATTGAAACGAATCGGGGAGAGAGAGAATGAGGCTGGATTTAAACAGATTTGTGAGAAACAGAGAGAGAGAGAAAGAGAGAGGACGGATTGAAATGGATCGGTGAGAGAGAGAGAGAGAGAGAGAAAGGCTGGATTGATACGAATTGGTGAGAGATAGAGAGAGAGGCTGGATTGAAATGGATCAGTGAGAGAGAGAGAGAGGACGGAATGAAATGGATTGGTAAGAGAGAAAGAGAGAGAGAGGAAGGATTGAAATGGATCGTAGAGAAAGGGAGAGAGAGAGAGAGAGAGAGAGAGAGATGACGAATGGAAATGGATCGGGGAGAGAGAGAGAGGCCGGATTGAAATGGATCAGTGAGTAAGAGAGAGAGAAAAGCTGGATTTATACGAATTGGTGAGATATAGAGAGAGAGGCTGGATTGAAATGAATCAGTGAGAGAGAGAGAGAGGAAGGAATGAAATGGATTGGTAAGAGAGAAATAGAGAGAGAGGAAGGATTGAAATGGATCGTAGAGAAAGGGAGAGAGAGAGAGAGAGAGAGAGATGACGAATGGAAATGGATCGGGGAGAGAGAGAGAGGCCGGATTGAAATGGATCAGTGAGTAAGAGAGAGAGAAAAGCTGGATTGATACGAATTAGTGAGAGATAGAGAGAGAGTCTGGATTGAAATGGATCAGTGAGAGAGAGAGGGAGGACGGACTGAAATGGACTGGTGAGAGAGAGAGAGAGGGAGAGACAAAGGCCAGACTGAAACGGATCGTAGAGAGAGAGAGAGAGAGAGGAAGGATTGAAATGAATCGGGGAGAGAGAGTGAAAGACAGAGTAAGAGTAGACGGATTGAAACGAATCAGGGAGAGAGTGAGTGAGGCTGGATTTAAACAGATTGGTGAGAAAGTAAGTGAGAGAAAGAGAGAATACTAATGGAAATGGATCGTGGAGAGAGAGTGAGAGAGAGAGGCCGGATCGAAATCGATTGTAGAGAAAGTGGGAGAAAGATAGAGAGAGAGAGAGATGACGAATGGAAATGGATCGGGGAGAGACAGTGAGAGGACGGAATGAAATGGATTGGTAAGAGAGAGAGAGAGAGAGAGGACGGATTGAAACAAATTGGGGAGAGAGAGAGTGAGGCTGGATTTAAAGGGATCAGTGAGAGAGACAGAGAGAAAGCCAGGATTGACACGAATTGGTAAGAGAGAGAGAGACAGGCTGGATTGAAATGGATGAGTGAGAGAGAGAGAGAGGACAGAATGAAATGGATTGGTGAGAGAGAGAGAGAGAGAGAGAGGCCAGATTGAAATGGATCGTAGAGAAAGGGGGTGAGAAAGAGCGAGAGAGAGAGATGACGAATGGAAATGGATCGGGGAGAGAGAGAGGGGACGGATTGAAAGGCATCGGTGAGAGAGAGAGAGAGAGAGAGAGAGAGAGGAAGAATTGAAACAAATTGGGGAGAGAGAGAGTGAGGCTAGATTTAAACGGACCAGTGAGAGAGACAGAGAGAAAGGTTGGATTGATAAGAATTGGTGAGAGACAGAGAGAGAGGCTGGATTGAAATGGATGAGTGAGAGAGAGAGAGAGGACGGACTGAAATGGATAGGTGAGAGAAAGAGAGGCCGGATTAAAATGGATCGTAGAGCAAGGGGGAGAGAGAGAGAGAGAGAGGGAGAGATGACAAATGGAAATGGATCGGTGAGAGCGAGACAGGCCGGAAAGAAATGTATCAGTGAGAGAGAGAAAGAGAAAGGCTGCATTGATACAAATTGGTGAGAGAGAGAGTGGGAGGCTGGATTGAAATGGATCAGGGAGAGAGAGAGAGAGGACGGACTGAAATGGTTTGGTAAGAGAGAGAGAGAGAGAGAGGCCGGATTGAAATGGATCATAGAGAAAGGGGGAGGGAGAGAGAGAGAGAGAGAGAGATGACGAATGCAAATGGATCGGGGAGAGAGAGAGAGCGAGAGAGAGAGGACGGTTTGAAATGGATCGGAGAAAGAGAGAGAGAGAGAGAGAGGCCAGACTGAAACGGATTGCAGAGAGAGAGAGAAAGAGAGAAAGAGAGAGAGTAAGAATTAAAACCAATCGGGAGAGAGAGAGAAAGACAGAGTAAGAGTGGATCGATTGAAAAGAATCAGGGAGAGAGTGAGTGAGGATGCATTTAAACAGATTGGTGAGAAAGAGAAAGAGAGAAAGAGAGAATACGAATGGAAAAGGATCGGGGAGAGAGAGTGAGAGAGAGAGGCCGGATTGAAATCAATTGTAGAGAAAGGGGGAGAAAGATAGAGAGAGAGAGAGATGACGAATGGAAATGGATCGGGGAGAGAGAGAGAGAACAGATTTAAAGGGATCAGTGTGAGAGAGAGAGAGAGGCTGGATTGAAATGAATTGGTGAGAGATAGAGAGAGAGGACGGAATGAAATGGATAGGTAAGAGAGAGAGAGAGAGAGGAAGGATTGAAATGGATCGTTGAGAAAGGGAGAGAGAGAGAGAGAGAGAGAGAGATGACGAATGCAAATGGATCAGGGAGTGTCATCGGTTTACCGGGCTGGATCGGCCCGGTTCCGTGACGATTGGTGTGGGGGACCCACAGACCCACGCCCCAGGAAAGAGGAAGGGGAAAAGGGAAAAGGAAAAAAGGGAGATGGGCCTAGAAACAAAGCAGCGGCAACGATCTGAGGAGGAAAGCTAATTTACTAAATAAGATATCAGAAAGCAAAATAACACAATATAATACAACATAATTGGAATTGAAGCTAATAAATCAAATAAAATGAGCAAGAGAGAGGGTCCAATAAACCGAAGGCCTTACGCTAACGCTGAAGGCGATACGGCAGCGAGCACCCACTGCTGAGTCGATCCCGAAGGAAAGAGCGTGTCCCGTGACCGCAGAGGGTTTTTATCTTTTCCCTCTGAGCGGAAAATACGTAAAAATGCAAAGCATCGCAAAGTCTTCTGGGGAATATAGTTCTTCTCTTCTGAGACAGGTATACCCGGAAATATCAATGATCTATGGAGTTGGAGTATTAACTCTTTAACTCTTAATGCACTACATGTTGTTATGATGTGGAATACCAATACCAAAAATCATAAAACCATGACATTCCACCCCTTATTCCACATCATTACATCATGCTTGATACATATAGAAGAACAATGATTAACATGCATTTTATATACACACACACAACATATATATATAGATGTATATACATGGAATTACTGAGTGCACTCCCCCAACATCAAATTCCCTAGTGGTACACACTGAACATCCCCGTTCTTCTGCATCACCCACCAAGTGGACCCAGGTCCCTGAGCAAAGACAGTTCCACGGAGAGGTTTGCCCTTTCCAGAAGCTGGAAGGACCCAAACCGCTTTCCCCAACATGTTCTTTACATGCACTACAGGGACTTTATCTCCCTCTACATTAGGTAGAGAGCTGGATTGGGCAGGACCATCGCGATTGATGGATCCTCGGGTGTTGACCAACCAGGTGGCTTCTGCCAAATGCTTCTCCCAATGCTTAAATGTTCCGCCACCCATTGCTTTCAACATGGTTTTTAACAACCCATTGTATCTTTCAAGCTTACCAGAAGCTGGTGCGTGATAGGGGATATGATAAATCCATTCAATACCATGATCTTTGGCCCAATTATTCACAAGAGAATTTTTGAAATGAGTCCCATTATCTGACTCAATTCTTTCTGGAGTGCCATGTTGCCATAGGACTTGTTTCTCGAGACCAAGAATGGTGTTTCGGGCGGTAGCATGGGGTACTGCATATGTTTCAAGCCACCCAGTGGTTGCTTCCACCATGGTGAGCACGTAACGCTTGCCATTGCGAGATCGTGGCAAGGTGATATAATCAACCTGCCACGCCTCCCCATATTTATATTTTTGCCATCGCCCTTCCCCCCAAAGAGGTTTCATCCGCTTGGCTTGTTTAATTGCGGCGCATGTATCACAGTCATGGATAACCTGTGCAATAGCGTCCATAGTTAAGTCCACCCCTCGGTCTCTAGCCCATTTATATGTTGCGTCTCTTCCCTGATGGCCCGAGGTCTCATGGGCCCATCGAGCTAAAAATAATTCACTCTTATGTTGCCAGTCCAAGTCTACTTGAGCCATCTTAACTTTGGCAGCTCGATCTACCTGATGGTTATTCTGTTGTTCTTCAGTTGCCCGGCTTTTAGGAACATGAGCATCTACATGGCGCACCTTCACAACCAAATTCTTTACTCGGGCAGCAATATCTTTCCACAGTTCAGCAGCCCAAATAGGTTTACCCCTCCGTTGCCAGCCGTTTTGTTCCCATTGCTGTAACCACCCCCATAAAGCATTTGCCACCATCCATGAGTCAGTGTAAAGATAAAGCACTGGCCACCTCTCTCGTTCAGCAATATCTAAGGCCAGTTGGACAGCCTTTACCTCTGCAAATTGGCTTGATTCTCCTTTTCCTTCAGTGGCCTCTGCTACTCGTCTTGTGGGGCTCCACACAGCAGATTTCCATCTGCGGTGCTTTCCCACAATGCGACATGATCCATCTGTGAACAGGGCGTATCTCTTTTCATCTTCTGGTAGTTCATTATATGGTGGGGCCTCTTTAGCACGTGATACCTCCTCTGCTGGTGTTGTTCCAAACTTTTTACCTTCAGGCCAGTCCATGATCACCTCCAGGATTCCTGGATGACTGAGGTTCCCCATCCGAGCTCGCTGTGTAATCAGCGCAATCCACTTACTCCAAGTGGCATCAGTAGCATGATGGGTGGAGGGAACCTTTCCTTTGAACATCCAGTTCAGCACTGGCAGTCGAGGTGCCAGAAGGAGCTGCGCTTCAGTTCCAATTACTTCGGAAGCAGCTCGAACCCCCTCGTACGCGGCTAAGATCTCCTTCTCAGTTGGAGTGTAGCGCTCCTCAGACCCCCTGTATGCTCGACTCCAGAAACCAAGGGGTCGGCCTCGGGTCTCTCCAGAAGCTCTTTGCCACAAACTCCAAGTGGGACCTTCCTTTCCAGCAGCAGTGTAGAGGATGTTCTTTACATCCTGTCCCGTCCGCACTGGCCCCAGGGCCACGGCACGGGCTATCACCTGCTTGATTTGCTCAAAAGCCTGCTGCTGCTCAGGGCCCCATACAAATCATTCTTCTTCCGCGTCACCCGAAAGAGAGGGCTCACAATGAGACTATAGTTTGGAACATGCATTCTCCAAAAGCCCACTACACCCAGAAAAGCTTGGGTCTCTGTCTTACTGGTGGGTGGAGACATGGCAGTGATTTTGTCAATCACATCTGTAGGGATGTGACGACGTCCATCTTGCCACTTTATACCTAGGACATGGATTTCCTGTGCAGGCCCTTTCACTTTGCTTCGCTTAATAGCAAAGCCAGCTCTCAGGAGTATCTGGATTATTCTCTCTCCTTTCTCGAAAACTTCCCCTGCTGTATTGCCCCACACAATGATGTCATCAATGTATTGTAAGTGCTCAGGAGCACCACCCTGTTCCAATGCAGTTTGGATCAGCCCATGACAAATGGTTGGGCTGTGCTTCCACCCCTGGGGCAAACGGTTCCAGGTGTACTGAACGCCCCTCCAGGTGAAGGCAAACTGCGGCCTGCATTCTGTGGCCAGAGGAATTGAAAAGAAAGCATTGGCAATGTCAATAGTGGCATACCACTTGGCTGCTTTTGACTCCAGTTCGTACTGGAGTTGAAGCATGTCCGGCACAGCAGCACTCAGTGGGGGTGTGACTTCATTCAGGCCACGGTAATCTACCGTCAGCCTCCATTCTCCACTGGCTTTACACACTGGCCATATGGGGCTGTTAAAAGGAGAGTGAGTTTTGCTGATCACTCCCTGGCTCTCTAGCTGACGAATTAGATTATGAATGGGGAGCAAGGAATCCCTGTTAGTGCGGTACTGTCGTCTGTGCACCATTTTTGTAGCAATCGGTACCTCTTTCTCTTCCACTTGTAGCAACCCCACAACAGACGGATCTTCTGACAGGCCAGGCAAAGCAGACAGCTGCTTAATGCTATCTGCGTCCACAGCAGCTATTCCAAAAGCCCATCGATACCCTTTGGGACCCTTAAAATATCCCCTTTTGAGATAACCAATACCAAGTATACATGGAGCCCCTGGGCCAGTCACAATAGGATGTTTTTGCCAGTCTTTACCAGTGAGGCTTATTTCAGCCTCCAACTTGGTCAGCTCTTGGGAACCCCCAGTCACCCCAGAAATATAGATTAATTCTGTCCCTTGGTGACTCGAAGGCATTAGAGTGCATTGTGCACCAGTGTCCACCAATGCCTTATATTTTTGTGGTTCTGATGTGCCAGGCCATCGAATCCACACAGTCCAATACACTCTACTATCCCTCTCCCCCACCTGGCTGGGGGGCAGAGGCTATTGTGGCTGGTAGGTACCTCGCCCAGTTCTGAAGAAGTACTGTTCAGACAGGAGGACGTCTTGCTCAGACTGCAGGGTGTCTCTTTCAGGTTGGAGGGCGCCTCGTTCAGACTGGAGACCATCTTGTTGAGACTGAGGGTTATTGAATTCAGACTGGAGGGCATCTCGCTCAGTTTGGAGGGCATCTCTTTCAGGCTGGAGGGCGTCTTTCTCGAACTGAAAAGCGACTTGCTTGGTCTGGAGGGTGTCTTGATCAGACTGGAGGCTGTCTAAATTGATCAGGAGAGTCTGATTGTCAGCTAAAAGACTCTCTTTCTGGATCTGGACACTATCCCTTACGGCTCGGAGACTCTCTCGCTCTATTTCAGAAACACTGTGCCTCTCTGGGATAGTACTGAATAAGGTCTGATTGGCATAAGCCAGACTCCAAATAATTTGGGCCTCCTCAGATCTGTCTGAGCCGCAACATCCCTGTCTCAAATATCTGCTCAAGTTCTCAGGATCTTGCAGGTGCTCAGGGAAAAGGTCCCAGTACGTTTTGAGCATTAAAAGGGAAAAAAAACAATGAAATGCAGCCCCTTTAAGAGCAGTTTAAAAAGCGAGAGCATTTTTTTCTTTTTACTAAAACAAGCTGGCAGCACCCAAAAAAGTTTACAAATATCCCAGAACAAATGGCAGTATGCCCAGACTTCAAGGTCGTGCTATGCCGTACAGTACCAGCAGTACAGATAAGCTTGCTAGCAAGAGACAGAGATTCACTCTAAGAGCATGTCTCTGCCCGGCTAGGGCAGCTGCTCGTGCCCCACGTTGGGCGCCAAAAATGTCAACGGTTTACCGGGCTGGATCGGCCCGGTTCCGTGACGATTGGTGTGGGGGACCCACAGACCCACGCCCCAGGAAAGGGGAAGGGGAAAAGGGAAAAGGAAAAAAGGGAGGTGGGCCTAGAAACAAAGCAGCGGCAACGATCTGAGGAGGAAAGCTAATTTACTAAATAAGATATCAGAAAGCAAAATAACACAATATAATACAACATAATTGGAATTGAAACTAATAAATCAAATAAAATGAGCAAGAGAGAGGGTCCGATAAACCGAAGGCCTTACGCTAACGCTGAAGGCGATACGGCAGCGAGCACCCACTGCTGAGTCGATCCCGGAGGAAAGAGAGTGTCCCGTGACCGCAGAGGGTTTTTATCTTTTCCCTCTGAGCGGAAAATACGTAAAAATGCAAAGCATCGCAAAGTCTTCTGGGGAATATAGTTCTTCTCTTCTGAGACAGGTATACCCGGAAATATCAATGATCTATGGAGTTGGAGTATTAACTCTTTAACGCTTAATGCACTACATGTTGTTATGATGTGGAATACCAATACCAAAAATCATAAAACCATGACAGGGAGAGAGAGAGAGGCCGGATTGAAATGGATCAGTGAGAGAGAGAGAGAGAGGAGAGATTGAAACGGATCGGGTGTGAGAGAGAGAGAGAGGACAAACTGAAATGGATTGGTGAGAGAGAGAGAGAGTGAGAGGAAGGATTGAAATGGATCGGTGTGAGAGAGAGAGAGAGAGAGAGAGAGAGAGAGGAAGGACTGAAACGAGTCGAGGAGAGAGATAGAACGACAGAGTAAGAGTAGAAAGATTTAAACGAATCGGGGAGAGAGAGAGTGAGGCTGGATTTAAACAGATTGGTGAGAAAGAGAGAGAGAGAAAGAGAGAATACGAATGGAAATGGATCAGGGAGAGAGAGTGAGAGAGAGAGGCCGGATTAAAAATGACTGTAGAGAAAGTGGGAGAAAGAGAGAGAGAGAGAAAGATGACGAATGGAAATGGATCGGGGAGAAAGAGAGAGGCCGGATTGAAATGGATCAATGAGAGAGAGAGAGTGAAAGGCTGGATTGAAATGAATTGGTGAGAGATAGAGAGAGAGGCTGGATTGAAATGGATCAGTGAGAGAGAGAGAGAGAAATGCTGGATTGAAATGAATTGGTGAGAGATAGAGAGAGAGGCTGGATTGAAATGGATCAGTGAGAGAGAGAGAGAGGCCGGAAAGAAATGGATTGGTAAGAGAGAGAGAGAGAGAGGAAGGATTTAAATGGATCGTAGAGAAAGGGAGAGAGAGAGAGAGAGAGAGAGAGATGACGAATGCAAATGGATCAGGAAGGGAGAGAGAGAGAAAGAGCGAGAGAGAGGCCAGATTGAAACAGATCGCAGAGAGGGAGCGAAAAAGAAGACTGAGAGAGGAAGGTTTGAAACGAATCAGGGAGAGAGAGAGTGAGGCTGGATTTAAACAGATCAGTGAGAGAGAGAGAGAGAAAGTCTGGATTGATACGAATTGGTGAGAGAGAGAGAGACAGGCTGGATTGAAATGGATGAGTGAGAGAGAGAGAAAGGACGGACTGAAATGGATTGGTGAGAGAGAGAGAGACAGGCCGGATTGAAATGGATCGTAGAGAAAGGGGGAGAGAGAAAGAGAGAGAGATGACGAATCGAAATGGATCGGGGAGAGAGAGAGAGGCCGGAAAGAAATGGATCAGTGAAAGAGAGAAAGAGAAAAGCTGCATTGATACGAATTGGTGAGAGAGAGAGAGGGAGGCTGGATTGAAATAGATCAGTGAGAGAGAGAGAGAGAGAGAGAGAGAGGCCAGACTGAAACGGTTCGCAGAGAGAGAGAGAGAGGAAGGTTATAAATGAATCGGGGAGAGAGAAGACAGAGTAAGAGTAGACGGATTGAAACGAATCGGGGAGAGAGAGAATGAGGCTGGATTTAAACAGATTGGTGAGAAACAGAGCTAGAGAGAAAGAGAGAGGACGGATTGAAACGGATCAAGGAGACAGAGAGAGAGAGAGAGGCGGGATTGAAATGGATTGTAGAGAAAGGGGGAGAGAGATAGAGAGAGAGAGAGATGACGAATGGAAATGGATCACGGAGAGAGAGAGAGGCTGAATTGAAATGGATCAGTGACAGAGAGAGAGAGGACGGAATGAAATGGATTGGTAAGAGAGATAGAGAGAAAGGAAGGACTGAAATGGATCGTAGAGAAAGAGAGATAGAGTGAGAGAGAGAGAGAGAGATGACGAATGGAAATGGATCGAGGAGAGAGAGAGAGGACAGATTGAAAGGGATCAGTGATAGATAGAGAGAGAGAGCCTGGATTGATACAAATTGGTGAGAGAGAGAGAGACTGGCTGGATTGAACTGGATGAGTGAGAGAGAGAGAGAGGATAGAATGAAATGGATTGGTGATAGAGAGAGAGAGAGAGAGGCCGGATTTAAATGGATTGTAGAGAAAGGGGGAGAGAGAGAGAGAGAGAGAGAGAGAGAGAGAGAGATGACGAATGGAAATGGATCGGGGAGAGAGAGCGGGGACGGATTGAAAGGGATCGGTGAGAGAGAGAGAGAGAGGACGGATTGAAACGGATCGGGGAAAAAGAGGGAAAGAGAGAGAGAGAGAGGAAGGGTTGAAACATATCGGGGAGAGAGAGAGAAAGACAGAGTAAGAGTGGATCGATTGAAACGAATCGAGAGAGTGAGAGTGTGGCTGGATTTAAACAGATTGGTGAGAAAGAGAGAGAGAGAAAGAGAGAATACGAATGGAAATGGATCAGGGAGAGAGAGAGAGAGATGACGGTTTGAAACGGATCGGGGAGAGAGAGAGAGGGAATGAGCGAGAGGAAGAATTGAAACATATCGGGGAGAGAGAGAGAGGCCGGAAAGAAATGGATTAGTGAGAGAGATAAAGAGAAAAGATGCATTGACACGAATTGGTGAGAGAGAGCGGGGGAGGCTGGATTGAAATGCATCAGTGAGAGAGAGAGAGAGGACGGACTGAAATGGATTGGTAAGAGAGAGAGAGAGAGGCCGGATTGAAATGGATCGTAGAGAAAGGGAGAGAGAGAGAGAGAGAGAGAGAGAGAGATATGACGAATTCAAATGGATCGGGGAGAGAGAGAGAGGCCGGATTGAAATGGATCAGTGAGAGAGAGAGAGAGAGGACGGATTGAAATGGATCGGTGAGAGAGAGTGAGGTTTGATTTAAACGGATCAGTGAGAGAGATAGAGAGAAAGGCTGGATTGATACGAATTGGTGAGAGAGAGAGAGACAGGCTGGATTGAAATGGCTGAGTGAGAGAGAGAGAGAGAGTGAGGACGGACTGAAATGGATTGTTGAGAGAGAGAGAGAGAGCGAGGCCGGATTGAAGTGGATCGTAGAGAAAGGCAGAGACAGAGAGAGAGAGAGATGTCGAATGGAAATGTATCGGGGAGAGGGAGACAGATGATGAATGGAAATGGATCGGGGAGAGAGAGAGAGAGAGAGAGGACAGTCTGAAACGCATCAGTGAGAGAGAAACACAGAGAGACAGAGAGAGGACGGACTGAAATGTATTGGTGAGAGAGAGAGCGAGAGAGAGAGGACGGATTGAAATAGAATGGTGAGAGAGAGAGAGAAGATGGATTGATACGGATCGGGGAAAGAGAGAGAGAGAGAGTGAAAGAGGACGGATTGAAATGGATCGGTGAGAGAGAGAGAGAGAGAGAGAGGCATGACTGTAACGGATGGCAGAGAGAGAGCGAGAAAGATAGAGAAAGAGAGGAAGAATTGAAAAGGATCGAGGAGATAGACAGTGAGGCTGCATTTAAAAGAATTGGTGAGAAAGAGAGAGAGAGAAAGAGAGAATACGAATGGAAACCGATCGGGGAGAGAGAGAGAGAGAGGGAGAGGCCGGATTTAAACGCATTGGTGAGAAAGAGAAAGAGAGTGAGAGAGGCCAGATTTATATGGATCAGAGAGAGAGAGAGAGAGAGAGAGAGATGACGAATGGAAATGGATCGGGGAGAGAGAGAGAGAGAGAGAGAGTGAGAGAAATCCTGGATTGATACGAATTGGTGAGGGAGAGAGAGTCAGGCTGGACTGAAATGGATCAGTGAGAAAGAGAGAGAGAGAGAGAGAGAGGAAGGATTGAAAGGGTTCGGTGAGAAAGAGAGAGAGAGAGAGAGAGAGAGTGGCCAGACTGAAACGGATCGCAGAGAGAGAGAGAGAGGAAGAATTGAAACAAATAGGGGAGAGAGAGAGTGAGGCTGGATTTGAACGGATCAGTGAGAGAGTTAGAGAGAAAGGCTGGATTGTTACTAATTGGTGAGAGAGAGAGAGTGGCTGGATTGAAATGGATGAGTGAGAGAGAGAGAGAGGACGGACTGAAATGGATTGGTGAGAGAGAAAGAGAGAGAGAGAAAGAGGAAGGATTGAAATGGATCGTAGAAAAAGGGGGAAAGAGAGAGAGAGAGAGAGAGATGACGAATGGAAATGGATCGGGGAGAGAGAGAGAAAGAGAGAGGCCAGACTGAAATGGATCGCAGAGAGAGAGAGAGAGGAGGGATTGAAACGGATCAGGGAGAGAGTGAGTGAGGCTGGATTTAAACAGATTGGTGAGAAAGAGAGAGAGAGAAAGAGAGAATACGAATGGAAATGGATCGGGGAGAGAGAGAGAGAGAGAGAGAGAGAGAGAGGCCAGACTGAAACGGATAGCAGAGAGAGAGAGAGAGGAGGGATTGAAACGGATCGGGGAGAGAGAGAGAAAGACAGAATAAGAGTGGACGGACTGAAACGAATCAGGGAGAGAGTGAGTGAGGCTGGATTTAAACAGATTGGTGAGAAAGAGAGAGAGAGAGAGGAAGGATTGAAACGAATCGGGGAGAGAGAGAGTGAGTCTGGATTTAAACCGATCAGTGAGAGAGATAGAGAAATAGGCTGGATTGATACAAATTGGTGAGAGAGAGAGAGAGACAGGCTGGATTGAAATGGATCGGTGAGAGAGAGAGAGAGAGAGAGAGGCCAGACTGAAACGGCTCGCAGAGAGAGAGAGAGAGAGAAAGGAAGGACTGAAACGAATTGGGGAGAGAGAGAAAAAGACAGTGTAAGAGTACACGGATTGAAACAAAACAGGGAGAGAGAGAGTGAGGCTGGATTTAAACATATTGGTGAGAAAGAGAGAGAGAGAATGAGAGAATACGAATGGAAATGGATCGGGGAGAGAGAGAGAGAGAGAGAGGCCGGATTGAAATGGATCATGGAGAAAGGGAGAGAGAGGAAGGATTTAAACGGATCGGTGAGAGAGAGAGAAAGACAGAGTAAGAGTGGACAGATTGAAACGAATCAGGGAGAGAGTGAGTGAGGCTGGATTTAAACAGATTGGTGAGAAAGAGAGAGAGAGAATGAGAGAATACGAATGGAAATGGATCAGGGAGAGAGAGAGAGGCCGGATTGTAATGGAACAGTGAGAGAGGGAGAGAGAAAGTCTGGATTGATACGAATTGGTGAGAGATAGAGAGAGAGGACGGATTGAAACGGATCAGTGAGAGGGAGAGGACGGACTGAAATGGATTGGTGAGGGAGAGAGAGAGAGAGAGGTTGGATTGAAATGGATCGTAGAGAAAGGGAGAGGGAGAGAAAGAGAGAGAGAGAGAGGACGAATGCAAATAAATCGGGGAGAGAGAGAGAGAGAGAGAGAGAGGGAGGACGGTTTGAAATGGATCGGTGAGAGAGAGAGAGAGAGGACGGATTGAAATGGATCAGTGAGAGAGACAGAGAGAGAAAGGCCAGACTGAAACGGATCGCAGAGCGAGAGAAAGACAGAGTAAGAGTGGATCGATTGAAACGAATCGGGAGAGTGAGAGTGAGGCTGGATTTAAACAGATTGGTAAGAAAGAGAGAAAGAGAAAGAGAGAATACGAATGGAAATGGATCGGGGAGAGAGAGAGAGAGAGAGAGGCCGGATTGAAATGGATCATGGAGAAAGAGAGAGAGGAAGGATTGAAACGGATCGGTGAGAGAGAGAGAAAGACAGAGTAAGAGTGGACAGATAGAAACGAATCAGGGAGAGAGTGAGTGAGGCTGGATTTAAACAGATTGGTGAGAAAGAGAGAGAGAGAAAGAGAGAATACGAATGGAAATGGATCGGGGAGAGAGAGAGAAATAGAGAGGCCAGACTGAAACGGATTGCAGAGAGAGAAAGTGAGGAGGGATTGAAACGGATCGGGGAGAGAGAGAGAAAGACAGAGTAAGAGTGGACGTATTGAAACGAATCAGGGAGAGAGTGAGTGAGGCTGGATTTAAACAGATAGGTGAGAAAGAGAGAGAGAGAAAGAGAGAATACGAATGGAAATGGATCGGGGAGAGAGAGAGAGAGAGAGAGGCCGGATTGAAATGGATCAGTGAGAGAGGGAGAGAGAAAGTCTGGATTGATACGAATTGGTGAGAGATAGAGAGGACGGATTGAAACGGATCAGTGAGAGGGAGAGGACGGACTGAAATGGATTGGTGAGGGAGAGACAGAGAGAGAGGTTGGATTGAAATGGATCGTAGAGAAAGGGAGAGAGAGAGAAAGAGAGAGAGAGAGAGGACGAATGCAAATAAATCGGGGAGAGAGAGAGAGAGAGAGAGAGGGAGGACGGTTTGAAATGGATCGGTGAGAGAGAGAGAGAGAGGACGGATTGAAATGGATTGGTGAGGGAGAGACAGAGAGAGAGGTTGGATTGAAATGGATCGTAGAGAAAGGGAGAGAGAGAGAAAGAGAGAGAGAGAGAGGACGAATGCAAATAAATCGGGGAGAGAGAGAGAGAGAGAGAGAGGGAGGACGGTTTGAAATGGATCGGTGAGAGAGAGAGAGAGAGGACGGATTGAAATGGATCGGGGAGAGAGAGAGTGAGGTTGGATTTAAACGGATCAGTGAGAGAGATAGAGAGAAAGGCTGGATTGATACGAATTGGTGAGAGATAGAGAGAGAAGCTGTATTGAAATGGATGAGTGAGAGAGAGAGAGAGGACGGACTGAAATGGATTGTTGAGAGAGAGAGAGAGAGAGCGAGGCCGGATTGAAATGGATCGTAGAGAAAGGCGGAGAGAGAGAGAGAGGAAGAGATGACGAATGGAAATGGATCGGGGAGAGAGAGAGAGGCCGGAAAGAAATGGATCAGTGAGAGAGAGAAAGAGAAAAGCTGCATTGATACGAATTGGTGAGAGAGAGAGAGGGAGGCTGGATTGATACAAATTGGTGAGAGAGAGAGAGAGGCTGGATTGAAATGGATCACTGAGAAAGGGAGAGATAGAGAGAGAGAGAGAGAGAGATGACAAATGCAAATGGATCAGGGAGAGGGAGACAGATGATGAATGGAAATGGATCGGGGGGAGAGAGAGAGAGAGAGAGAGAGAGAGAGGACAGTCTGAAACGCATCAGTGAGAGAGAAACACAGAGAGAGAGAGAGAGGACAAACTGAAATGGATTGGTGAGAGAGAGTGAGGAAGGATTGAAATGGATCGGGGATAGAGAGAGTGAGGCTGGATTTAAACAGATAGGTGAGAAAGAGAGAGAGAAAGAGAGAATACGAATGGAAATGGATCGGTGAGAGAGAGAGTGAGAGAGAGAGAGAGAGAGAGAGAGAGGCCAGACTGAAATGGATCGCAGAGAGAGAGAGAGAGGAAGGATTGAAATGAATCGGGGAGAGAGAGAGTGAAGCTGGATTTAAAAGGATCTGTGGGAAAGAGAGAGACAGACAGAGAGAATACGAATGGAAATGGATTGGTTAGAGAGAGAGAGAGAGAGAGAGAGGAAGAATTGAAACAGTTCGGGGGGAGAGAGAGTGAGGTTGGATTTAAACGGATCAGTGAGAGTTAGAGAGAAAGGCTGGATTGATACAAATTGGTGAGAGAGAGAGAGAGGCTGGATTGAAATGGATGAGTGAGAGAGAGAGAGAGGACGGACTGAAATGGATTGGTGTGGTGAGAGAGAGAGAAAGAGGAAGGATTGAAATGGATCGTAGAGAAAAGGGGAAAGAGAGAGAGAGAGAGAGAGAGAGAGAGAGATGACGAATGGAAATGGATCGGGGAGAGAGAGAGAGAGCGGTAAGAAATTGATAAGTGAGAGAGAGTAAGAGAAAGGCTGCACTGATAGGAAATGGTGAGAGAGAGAGAGACAGGCTGGATTGAAATGGATCAGTGCGAGTGAGAAGACGGACTGAAATGGATTGGTGAGAGAGAGAGAGAGAGAGGAAGGATTGAAATGGATCGTAGAGAAAGGGAGAGAGAGAAAGAGAGAGAGAGAGAGGACGAAAGCAAATGGATCGGGGAGAGAGAGAGAGAGAGAGGCCAGACTGAAACGGATCGCAGAGCGAGAGAAAGACAGAGTAAGAGTGGATCGATTGAAACAAATCGGGAGAGTGAGAGTGAGGCTGGATTTAAACAGATTGGTAAGAAAGAGAGAGAGAGAAAGAGAGAATACGAATGGAAATGGATCGGGGAGAGTGAGAGAAAGAGAGAGGCCAAACTGAAACGGATCGCAGAGAGAGAGAGAGAGGAAGGATTGAAATGAATCGGGGAGAGAGAAAGAGGCCGGATTGAAATGGATCGGTGAGAGTAAGAGAGGATGGATTGAAATGGATTTGTGAGAGAGAGAGAGAATGACGAATGGAAATGGATCGGTGAGAGAGAGAAAGAGGACGGTTTGAAATGGATCAGTGAGAGAGAGAGAGAGAGAGAGAGAGAGAGAGAGAGAGATGCCGAATGGAAACGGATCGGTGAGAGATAAAGAGGCCGGATTGAAAGGGATCGGTGAGAGAGAGAGAGAGAAAGACAGAGTAAGAGTTGACGGATTGAAACGTATCGGGGAGAGAGAGAGTGAAGCTGGATTTAAACAAATTGGAGAGAAAGAGAGAATACGAATGGAAATGGATCGGGGAGAGAGAGAGAGTGAGAGGCCGGATTGAAATGGATCGTCGAGAAAGGGAGAGAGAGAGAGAGAGAGAGAGAGAGAGATGACAAACGGAAATGGATCGGGGAGAGAGAGAGAGGCCGGATTGAAATGGATCAGTGAGAGTGAGAGAGAGGGAGGACGGACTGAAACGGATCGGTGAGAGAGAGAGAAAGAGAGAGAGAGAGGCCAGACTGAAACAGCTCGCAGAGAGAGAGAGAGAGAGAGGGATGACGAATGGAAATGGATCGGTGAGAGAGAGAGAGAGGCCGGATTGAAATGGATCGGTGAGAGTATAAGAGGTCGGATTTAAATGGATTGGTGAGAGAGAGAGAGAGATATGACGAATGGAAACGGATCGGTGAGAGATAGAGGCCGGATTGAAATGGATCGGAGAGAGAGACAGAGAGAAAAGCTGCATTGATACGAATTGGTGAGAGAGAGAGAGGGAGGCTGGATTGAAATGGATCAGTGAGAGAGAGAGGACGGACTGAAATGGATTGGTGAGAGAGAGAGAGAGTTTGGATTGAAATGGATCAGTGAGAGAGAGAGGACGGAATGAAAAGGATTGGTAAGAGAGAGAGAGAGAGAGAGGAAGGACTGAAATGGATTGGTAAGAGAGAGAGAGAGAGAGAGAGATGATGAATGCAAATAGATCGGGGAGAGAGAGAGAGAGAAAGAGAGAGAGAGAAAAAGAGAGAGAGATAGGAAGGATTGAAACAAATGGAAGAGAGAGAGAGTGAGGCAAGATTTAAACGGATCAGTGAGAGAGATAGAGAGAAAGGCTGGATTGATACGAATTGGTGAGAGATAGAGAGAGAGGCTGTATTGAAAAGGATCAGAGAGAGAGAGAGAGAGGCCAGATTGAAACAGATCGAGGAAAGAGAGAGAAAGGCCAGATTTGAACGGACTGGTGAGAAAGAGAGAGAAAGTGAGAACGGCAGTACAGAAAAGGATTGGTGAAAAAGACAGAGAGAGAGAGAGAGAAAGAGAGAGAGAGAGAGAGAGAAAGGACGGTTTGAAATGGATCGGTGAGAGAGAGAGAGAGAGATGCCGATTGGAAACGGATCGGTGAGAGAGAAAGAGGCCTTAATTGAAATTGATCAGCGAGAGAGAGAAAGAGAGAGAGAGAGGACGGATTGAAATTGATCGGTGAGAGAGAGAGAGAGAGAGTGATTACGAATGGAAATGGATCGGGGAGAGAGAGAGAGGACGGATTGAAACGGATCATAGAAAGAGAGAGAGGATGAATGGAAATGGATCAAGGAGATAGAGAGTGAGGCTGCATTTAAAAGGATTGGTGGGAAAGAGAGAGAGAGAAAGTGAGAATACGAATGGAAATGGATCGGGGAGAGAGATAGCGAGACCGGATTGAAAGGGAGAGAGAGAGAGAGAGATGACGAATGGAAACGGATCAGGGACAGAGTGAGAGGACGGATTGAAACGGATCATGGAAAGAGAGAGACAGAGAGAGAGAGTGAGAGAGGATGGATTGAAATGGATTGGTGAGAGAGAGAGAGAGAGGCCAGACTGAAACAGATCGTAGAGAGAAAGAAAGACAGAGTAAGAGTGGATGGACTGAAACGAATCAAGGAGAGAGAGAGTGAGGCTGGATTTAAACAGATTGGTGAGAAAGAGAGAGAGAGAAAGAGAGAATACGAATGGAAATGGATCGGGGAGAGAGAAAGAGGCCGGATTGAAATGGATCGGTGAGAGTAAGAGAGGATGGATTGAAATGGATTTGTGAGAGAGAGAGAGAGAGAGAGATGACGAATGGAAATGGATCCGTGAGAGAGAGAGAGAGGACGGTTTAAAATGGATCAGTGAGAGAAAGAGAGAGAGAGAGAGAGATGCCGAATGGAAACGGATCGGTGAGAGATAAAGAGGCCGAATTGAAAGGGATCGGTGAGAGAGAGAGTGAGAAAGACAGAGTAAGAGTGGACGGATTGAAACGTATCGGGGAGAGAGAGAGTGAAGCTGGATTTAAACAAATTGGAGAGAAAGAGAGAATACGAATGGAAATGGATCGGGGAGAGAGAGAGAGGCCGGATTGAAATGGATCGGTGAGAGTAAGAGAGGCCGGATTGAGATGGATTGGTGAGAGAGAGAGAGAGGACGGATTGAAACAGATCGGGGAAAGAGAGAGAAAAGCCAGATTTAAACGGACTGGTGAGAAAGAGAGAGAAAGTGAGAACGGCAGTATTGAAAAGGATTGGTGAAAAAGAGAGAGAGAGAGAGAGAGAGAGAGAGAAATCCTGGATTGATACGAATTGGTGAGAGAGAGAGAGAGAGGATGGATTGAAATGGATCAGTGAGAGAGAGAGAGAGAGAGGACAGACTGAAATGGATTGGTGAGAGAGAGAGAGAGAGAGAGAGAGAGAGGCCAGATTTAAATGGATCGTAGAGAAAGGGGGAGAGAGAGAGAGAGAGAGAGAGACGACGAATGGAAATGGATCGGGGAGAGAGAGAGGGAACGGATTGAAAGGGATCGGTGAGAGAGAGAGAGAGAGGACGGATTGAAACGGATCGTGGAAAGAGAGAGAGAGAGAGAGAGAGAGAGAGGCTAGACTGAAACGGATCGCAGAGAGAGAGAGAGAGGAAGGATATAAATGAATCGGGGAGAGAGAGAGAAGACAGAGTAAGAGTAGACGGATTGAAACGAATCGGGGAGAGAGAGATTGAGGCTGGATTTAAACAGATGGGTGAGAAACAGAGAGAGAAAGAAAGAGAGAGGACGGATTGAAATGGATCGGTGAGAGAGAGAGAGAGAGAGAAAGGCTGGATTGATACGAATTGGTGAGAGATAGAGAGAGAGGCTGGATTGAAATTGATCAGTGAGAGAGAGAGAGAGGACGGAATGAAATGGATTGGTAAGAGAGAGAGAGAGAGAGAGGAAGGATTGAAATGGATCGTAGAGAAAGGGAGAGAGAGAGAAAGAGAGAGAGAGGACGAATGGAAATAGATTGGGGAGAGAGAGAGAGGCCGGATTGAAAGGTATGTGTGAGAGATAGAGAGAGGACAGATTGAAACGGTTCGGGGAAAGAGAGAGAGTGAGAGAGAGAGAGGACGGATTGAAATGGATCGCAGAGAGTGAGAGAGAGGAAGGATTGAAACGGATCGGGGAGAGTGAGAGAAAGACAGAGAAAGAGTGGATGGATTTAAACGAATCAGGGAGAGAGTGAGTGAGGCTGGATTTAAAAAGATTGGTGAGAAAGTGAGAGAAAGAGAAAATACGAATGGAAATGGATCGGGGAGAGAGAGAGAGGGTGGATTGAAATGGATCAGTGAGAGAGAGAGAGAGAAAGGCTGGATTGAAATGAATTGGTGAGAGACAGAGAGAGAGGCTGGATTGAAATGGATCAGTGAGAGAGAGAGGACGGAATGAAATGGATTGGTAAGAGAGAGAGAGTGAGAGAGGAAGGACTGAAATGGATTGGTAAGAGAGAGAGAGAGAGAGAGAGATGATGAATGCAAATGGATCGGGGAGAGAGAGAGAGAGAAAGAGAGAGAGAGAGAAAGAGAGAGAGATAGGAAGGATTGAAATGGATCGTAGAGACAGGGAGAGAGAGAGAGAGAGAGAGAGATGACGAATGGAAATGGATCGGGGAGAGAGAGAGAGGACGGATTGAAGGGGATCGGTGAGAGAGAGAGAGAGAGGAAGGATTGAAACGGATCGCGGAGAGAGAGAGAAAGACAGAGTAAGAGTGGACGGATTTAAACGAATCAGGGAGAGAGTGAGTGAGGCTGGGTTTAAACAGATTGGTGAGAAAGTAAGAGAGAGAAAGAGAGAATACGAATGGAAATGGATCGGGGAGAGAGAGAGGCTGGATTGAAATGGATCAGTGAGAGAGAGAGAGAGAAAGGCTTGATTGAAATGAATTTGTGAGAGATAGAGAGAGAGGCTGGATTGAAATTGATCAGTGAGAGAGAGAGAGAGGACGGAATGAAATAGATTGGTAAGAGAGAGAGAGAGAGAGGAAGGATTGAAATGGATCGTAGAGAAAGGGAGAGAGAGAGAGAGAGAGAGAGATGACGAATGCAAATGGATCCGGGATAGAGAGAGAGAGAAAGAGAGAGAAAGAGGCCAGATTGAAACGGATCGCAGAGAGGGAGCGAGAAAGAGAGAGAGAGAGAGGAAGGATTGAAACAAATTGGGGAGAGAGAGACTGAGGCTGGATTTAAACCGATCAGTGAGAGAGATAAAGGCTGGACTGATACGAATTGGTGAGAGAGAGAGAGACAGGCTGGATTGAAATGGATCAGGGAGAGAGAGAGAGAGGACGTTCTGAAATGGATTAGTGAGAGAGAGAGAGACAGGCCGGATTGAAATGGATCGGTGAGAGGGTGAGAGAGAGAGAGAGAGAGAGAGAGAGAGGCCAGACTGAAACCGATCGCAGAGAGAGAGAGAGAGGAGGATATAAATGAATCGGGGAGAGAGAGAGAAAGACAGAGTAAGAGAAGATGGATTGAAACAAATTGGAGAGAGAGACAGTGAGGCTGGATTTAAACAGATTGGTGAGAAACAGAGAGAGAGAGAAAGAGAGAGGACGGATTGAAATGGATCGGGGAGAGAGAGAGAGAGAAAGGCTGGATTGAAATGAATTGTTGAGAGATAGAGAGAGAGGCTGGATTGAAAAGGATCAGTGAGAGAGAGAGAGAGGACGGAATGAAATGGATTGGTAAGAGAGAGTGAGAGAGAGAGGAAGGACTGAAATGGATTGGTAAGAGAGAGAGAGAGAGATGATGATGAATGCAAATGGATCGGGGAGAGAGAGAGAGAGAGAGAGAGAGAGGACGGATTGAAAGGGATCGGTGAGAGAGAGAGAGAGAGAGAGAGAGAGAGAGAGAGAGAGGACGGATTGAAACAAATTGGGGAGAGAGAGAGTGAGGCTGGATTTAAAGGGATCAGTGAGAGAGATAGAGAGAAAGCCTGGATTGATGCGAATTGGTGAGAGAAAGAGAGAGAGGCTGGATTGAAATGGATCAGTGAGAGAGAGAGAGAGAGGACGGAATGAAATGGATTGGTAAGAGAGAGAGAGAGAGAGAGGCCGGACTGAAATGGATCGTAGAGAAAGGGGGGGAAAGAGAGAGAGAGAGAGAGAGGCCGGACTGAAATGGATCGTAGAGAAAGGGGGGGAGAGAGAGAGAGAGAGAGAGATGAAGAATGGAAATGGATCGGGGAGAGAGAGAGGGGACGGATTGAAAGGGATCGGTGAGAGAGAGAGAGAGAGGACGGATTGAAATGGATCGGGGAAAAACAGAGAGAGGGAGAGAGAGAGGAAGGATTGAAACGGATCAGAGAGAGAGTGAGTGAGGCTGGATTTAAACAGATTGGTGAGAAAGAGAGAATATGAATGCAAATGGATCAGTGAGAGAGAGAGAGAGAGATGACGAATGGAAATGGATTGGGGCGAGAGAGAGGGGACGGATTGAAAGGGATCGGTGAGAGAGAGAGAGAAAGGACGGATTGAAACGGACCGGGGAAAGAGAGAGTGAGAGAGAGAGAGAGAGATGAAGAATGGAAATGGATCGGGGAGAGAGAGAGGGGACGGATTGAAAGGGATCGGTGAGAGAGAGAGAGAGAGGACGGATTGAAATGGATCGGGGAAAAACAGAGAGAGGGAGAGAGAGAGGAAGGATTGAAACGGATCAGAGAGAGAGTGAGTGAGGCTGGATTTAAACAGATTGGTGAGAAAGAGAGAATATGAATGCAAATGGATCAGTGAGAGAGAGAGAGAGAGATGACGAATGGAAATGGATTGGGGCGAGGGAGAGGGGACGGATTGAAAGGGATCGGTGAGAGAGAGAGAGAAAGGACGGATTGAAACGGACCGGGGAAAGAGAGAGTGAGAGAGAGAGAGAGGACAGTTTTAAAGGGATCGGTGAGAGTGAGACTGAGAGAGAGAGAGGCCAGATGGAAACGGATCGCAGAGTGATCCAGTGAAATGGATCAGGGAGAGGAGTGATCCACTGAAATGGATCGGGGAGAGAGAGAGAGAGAGAGGCCGGATTGAAATGGATCAGTGTGAGAGAGAGAGAGGACGGACTGAAATGGATTGGTAAGAGAGAGAGAGAGAGAGGAAGGATTGAAATGGATCGTAGAGAAAGGGAGAGAGAGAGAGAGAGAGAGATGACGAATGCAAATGGATCAGGGAGAGAGAGAGAGAGAAAGAGAGAGAGAGAAGCCAGATTGAAACGGATCGCAGAGAGGGAGCGAGAAAGAGAGACTGAGAGAGGAAGGATTGAAACAAATCGGGGAGAGAGAGAGTGAGGCTGGATTAAAATGGATCAGTGAGAGAGATAGAGAGAAAGGCTGGATTGATACGAATTGGTGAGAGATAGAGAGAGAGGCTGTATTGAAATGGATCAGAGAGAGAGAGAGAGAGGACGGACTGAAATGGATCAGTGAGAGAGAGAGAGAGAGAGAGAGGCTAGACTGAATAGGATCGCAGAGAGAGAGAGAGAGGAAGAATATAAATGAATCGGGGAGAGAGAGAAGACAGAGTAAGAGTAGACGGATTGAAACGAATCGGGGAGAGAGAGAATGAGGCTGGATTTAAACAGATTGGTGAGAAACAGAGAGAGAGAGAAAGAGAGAGGACGGATTGAAATGGATCGGTGAGAGAGAGAGAGAGAGAGAGAGGCTGGATTGATACGAATTGGTGAGAGACAGAGAGAGAGGCTGGATTGAAATGGATCAGTGAGAGAGAGAGAGAGAGGACGGAATGAAATGGATTGGTAAGAGAGAGAGAGAGAGAGAGGAAGGATTGAAATGGATCGTAGAGACAGGGGGAGAGAGAGAGAGAGAGAGAGATGACGAATGGAAATGGATCGGGGAGAGAGAGAGGGGACGGATTGAAAGGGATCGGTGAGAGATAGAGAGAGAGGAAGGATAGAAACGGATCGGGGAGAGAGAGAGAAAGACAGAGTAAGAGTGGACGGATTTAAACGAATCAGGGAGAGAGTGAGTGAGGCTGGGTTTAAACAGATTGGTGAGAAAGTAAGAGAGAGAAAGAGAGAATACGAATGGAAATGGATCGGGGAGAGAGAGAGAGGCTGGATTGAAATGGATCAGTGAGAGAGAGAGAGAGAAAGGCTTGATTGAAATGAATTTGTGAGAGATAGAGAGAGAGGCTGGATTGAAATGGATCAGTGAGAGAGAGAGAGAGGACGGAATGAAATAGATTGGTAAGAGAGAGAGAGAGAGGAAGGATTGAAATGGATCGTAGAGAAAGGGAGAGAGAGAGAGAGAGAGAGAGATGACGAATGCAAATGGATCGGGGAGAGAGAGAGAGAGAGAGAAAGAGAGAGAGGCCAGATTAAAACGGATCGTAGAGAGGGAGCGAGAAAGAGAGAGAGAGAGAGGAAGGATTGAAACAAATTGGGGAGAGAGAGAGTGAGGCTGGATTTAAACCGATCAGTGAGAGAGATAAAGGCTGGACTGATACGAATTGGTGAGAGAGAGAGAGACAGGCTGGATTGAAATGGATCAGTGAGAGAGAGAGAGAGGACGTTCTGAAATGGATTGGTGAGAGAGAGAGAGACAGGCCGGATTGAAATGGATCGTAGAGAAAGGGAGAGAGAGAGAGAGAGAGATGACAAATGGAAATGGATCGGGGATAGAGAGAGAGGCCGGAAAGAAATGGATCAGTGAGATAGAGAAAGAGAAAAGCTGCATTGATACGAATTGGTGAGAGAGAGAGAGGGAGGCTGGATTGAAATAGATCAGTGAGAGAGAGAGAGAGGACGGACTGAAATGGATCGTTGAGAAAGGGTGAGATAGAGAGAGAGAGAGAGAGATGACGAATGCAAATGGATCGGGGAGAGAGAGAGAGAACGGTTTGAAAGGGATCGGTGAGTGAGAGAGAGAGAGAGGACAGATTGAAACGGTTTGGGGAAAGAGAGAGAGTGAGAGAGAGATGACGAATGGAAATGGATCGGAGAGAGGGAGACAGATGATGAATGGAAATGGATCGGGGAGAGAGAGAGAGAGAGAGAGAGAGGCCAGACTGAAACGGATTGCAGAGAGAGAGAGAGAGGAAGGATTGAAATGAATCAGGGAGAGAGAGAGTGAGGCTGGATTTAAACGGATCTGTGGGAAAGAGAGAGACAGAGAGAGAGAATACGAATGGAAATGGATTGGTGAGAGAGAGAGAGAGAGGACGGATTGAAATGGATCGGTGAGAGAGAGAGAGTTAGAAAGGCTGGATTGATACAAATTGGTGAGACAGAGAGAGTGGCTGGATTTAAACGGATCATTGAGAGAGTTAGAGAGAAAGGCTGGATTGATACAAATTGGTGAGACAGAGAGAGAGGCTGGATTGAAATGGATGAGTGAGAGAGAGAGAGAGGACGGACTGAAATGGATTGGTGGGGAGAGAGAGAGAGAAAGAGGAAGGATTGAAATGGATCGTAGAGAAAAGGGGAAAGAGAGAGAGAGAGAGAGAGAGAGATGACGAATGGAAATGGATCGGGGAGGAAGAGAGAGAGAGCAGTAAGAAATTGATCAGTGAGAGAGATAAAGAGAAAGGCTGCATTGATACGAATTGGTGAGAGAGAGAGAGACAGGCTGGATTGAAATGGATCAGTGAGAGTGAGAGGACGGACTTAAATGGATTGGTGAGAGAGAGAGAGAGAGAGAGAGGTTGGATTGAAATGGTTCGCAGAGAGAGAGAGAGAGAAAGGAAGGACTGAAACGAATCGGGGAGAGAGAGAGAAAGACAGAGTAAGAGTACACGGATTGAAACGAATAAGGGAGAGAGAGAGTGAGGCTGGATTTAAACAGATTGGTGAGAAAGAGAGAGAGAGAATGAGAGAATACGAATGGAAATGGATCAGGGAGAGAGAGAGAGGCCGGATTGTAATGGAACAGTGAGAGAGGGAGAGATAAAGGCTGGATTGATACGAATTGGTGAGAGATAGAGAGAGAGGCTGTATTGAAGTGGATCAGTGAGAGTGAGAGGACGGACTGAAACGGATTGGTAAGAGAGAGAGAGAGAGAGGTTGGATTGAAATGGATCGTAGAGAAAGGGAGAGAGAGAGAGAGAGAGAGAGAGATCACGAATGCAAATGGATCGGGGAGAGAGAGAGCGAGTGAGAGAGGACGAATGCAAATGGATAGGGGATAGAGAGAGAGAGAGAGGCCAGACTGAAACGGATCGCTGAGAGAAAGAGAGAGAGAGAAGAAGAATTAAAACGGATTGGTGAGAGAGAGAGAGAGAGAGGACGAATTGAAGTGGATCGGTGAGAGAGGGAGAGAGAGAAGGAGATAGAGAGAGGAAAAATTGAAACAAATCGGGGAGAGAAAGAGTGAGGTTGGATTTAAACGGTTCAGTGAGAGATATATAGAGAGAGGCTGGATAGATACGAATTGGTGAGAGAGAGAGAGACAGGCTGGACTGAAATGGATGAGTGAGAGAGAGAGAGGACGGACTGAAAAGGATTGTTGAGAGAGAGAGAGAGAGAGAGGCCGGATTGAAATGGATCGTAGAGAAAGGCGGAGAGAGAGAGAGAGAGAGATGACGAATGGAAATGGATCGGGGAGAGAGAGAGAGGCCGGATAGAAATGGATCAGTGAGAGTGAGAAATAGAAAAACTGCATTGTTACGAATTGGTGAGAGAGAAAGGGGGAGGCTGGATTGAAATAGATCAGTGAGAGAGAGAGAGGACGGACTGAAATGGATCGTAGAGAAAGGGAGAGAGAGAGAGAGAGAGAGTGAGATGATGAATGGAAATGGATAGGAGAGAGAGAGAGAGTCCGGATTGAATTGGATCAGTGAGAGAGAGAGAGAGGACGGATTGAAACGGATCGGGGAAAGAGAGAGAGAGAGAGAGAGAAAGAGAGAGAGAGGCCAGACTGAAACGGCTCGCAGAGAGAGAGAGAGTGAGAGAGATGACGGATTGAAATTGATCGGTGAGAGTGAGAGAGAGAGAGAGAATGGCTGGATTGATACGAATTGGTGAGAGAGAGAGAGGACGGATTGAAAGGGATCGGTGAGAGAGAGAGAGAGAGGACGGATTGAAACAGATCGGGGAAAGAGACAGAGTGAGAGAGAGAGAGGAAGGATTGAAATGGATCGGGGATAGAGAGAGTGAGACTGGATTTAAACGGATAAGTGATAGAGATGGAGAGAAAGGCTGGTTTGATACGAATTTGTGAGAGAGAGAGAGACAGGCTGGATTGAAATGGATCAGTGTGAGAAAGAGAGCACGGACTGAAATGGATTGGTAAGAGAGAGAGAGAGAGAGGAATAATTGAAACAAATCAGGGAGAGAGAGAGTGAGTCTGGATTTAAACCGATCAGTGAGAGAGATGGAGAGATAGGCTAGATTGATACGAATTGGTAAAAGAGAGAGAGACAGGCTGGATTGAAATGGATCAGTGAGAGAGAGAGGACGGACTGAAATGGATTGGTGAGAGAGAGAGAGAATTTGGATTGAAATGGATCGTAGAGAGAGGGAGAGAGAGAGAAAGAGAGAGTGAGAGAGGACGAATGCAAATGGATTGGGGAAAGAGAGAGAGAGAGAGAGAGAGAGAAAGGCCGGATTTTAACGGATTGGTGAGAAAGAGAGAGAGAGAGAGAGAAATCCTGGATTGATACGGATTGGTGAGTGAGAGAGAGAGAGGCTGGATTGAAATGGATTGGTGAGAGAGAGAGAGAGAGAGATGACGAATGGAAATGGATCGGTGAGAGAGTGAGAGGACGGATTGAAATGGATCATGGAAAGAGAGAGAGAGAGGGAGAGGCCGGATTTAAACGCATTGGTGATAAAGAGAAAGTGAGTCAGACAGGCCAGATTGAAATGGATCAGATAGAGAGAGAGAGAGAGGCCAGATTGAAACAGATCGGGGAAAGAGAGAGAAAAGCCAGATTTGAACGGACTGGTGAGAAATAGAGAGAAAGTGAGAACGGCAGTATTGAAAAGGATTGGTGAAAAAGAGAGAGAGAGAGAGAGAGAGTGAGATGACGAATGGAAATTGATCGGGGAGAGAGACAGAACGGATTGAAAGGGATCGGTGAGAGAGAGAGAGAGGAAGGATTGAAATGGATTGGAGAGAGAGAGAGAGCGAGAGGCCGGATTGAAATGGATCAGTGAGAGTGAGAGAGAGAGAGAACGGACTGAAAGGGACCCGTGAGAGAGAGAGAAAGAGAGAGAAAGGCCGGATTTGAATGGATTGGTGAGAAAGAGAGAAAGAGAGAGAGAAAGAGAAATCCTGGATTGATACGAATTGGTGAGAGAGAGAGAGAGAGAGAGGCCGGATTGAAATGGATTGGTGAGAGAGAGAGAGAGAGAGATGACGAATGGAAATGGATCGGTGAGAGAGAGAGAGAGAGAGGACGAAAGAGGGAGAGAGAGAAAGAGAGAGGACGAATGGAAATGGATCGGGGAGAGAGTGAGAGGACGGATTGAAACGGATCATGGAAAGAGAGAGAGAGAGGGAGAGGCCGGATTTAAACGCATTGGTGAGAAAGAGAAAGTGAGTGAGAGAGGCCAGATTGAAATGGATCAGTGAGAGAGAGAGAGAGGACGGATTGAAACGGATTGGGGAATGAGAGAGAGAGAGAGAGAGAAAGAGAGAGAGAGAGGCCAGACTGAAACGGCTCGCAGAGAGAGAGAGAGAGAGAGAGATGACGAATGGAAATGGATCGGTGAGAGAGAGAGAGAGGCCGGATTGAAATGGATCAGTGAGATTATAAGAGGTCGGATTTAAATGGATTGGTGAGAGAGAGAGAGAGATATGCCGAATGGAAATGGATCGGTGAGAGATAAAGAGGCCGGATTGAAATGGATCAATGAGAGAGAGAGAGAGAAAAGCTGCATTGATACGAATTGGTGAGAGAGAGAGAGAGAGGACGGATTGAAATGAATCAGTGAGAGTAAGAGCGGCCGGATTTAAATGCATTGGTGAGAAAGATAAAGTGAGTGAGAGAGCCAGATTGAAATGGATCAGAGAGAGAGAGAGAGAGAGGCCAGATTGAAACAGATCGGGGAAAGAGAGAGAAAAGCCAGATTTGAACGGACTGGTGAGTAAGAGAGAGACAGTGAGAACGGCAGTATTGAAAAGGATTGGTGAAAAAGAGAGAGAGAGAGAGAGAGAGAGAGAGAGAAATCCTGGATTGATACGAATTGGTGAGAGAGAGAGAGGACGGATTGAAAGGGATCGGTGAGAGAGAGAGAGAGAGAGAGGACGGATTGAAACAGATCGGGGAAAGAGAGAGAGAGAGAGAAAGAGGACGGATTGAAATGGATCGGTGAGTGAGAGAGAGAGAGAGGCCAGTCTGAAACGGAACGCAGAGAGAGAGCGAGAAAGAGTGAGAGAGAGAGGAAGTATTGAAACGGATCGAGCAGATAGAGAGTGAGGCTGCATTTAAAAGGATTGGTGAAAAAGAGAGAGAGAGAAAGAGAGAATACGAATGGAAATGGATCGGGGAGAGAGAGACAGATGATGAATGGAAATGGACGGATTGAAAGGGATAGGTGAGAGAGAGAGTAAGAGGACGGATTGAAACGGATCGGGGAAAGAGAGAGAGAGAGAGAGAGGCCGGATTTAAATGGATCGTAGAGAAAGGGGGAAAGAGAGAGAGAGAGAGAGATGACGAATGCAAATGGATCGGGGAGAGAGAGAGGGGACAAATTAAAGGGAGAGAGAGAGAGAAAGACAGAGTAACAGTAGACAGATTGAAACAAATCGGGGCGAGAGAGAGTGAGGCTGGATTTAAACAGATTGGTGAGAAAGAGAGAATATGAATGGAAATGGATCAGTGAGAGAGAGAGAGAGAGGACGAACTGAAATTGATCGGTGAGAGAGAGAGAAAGAGAGAGAGAGAGAGAGATGAAGAATTGAAACAAATTGGGGAGAGAGAGAGGTTGAGGACGGAATGAAATGGATTGGTGAGAGAGAGAGAGAGAGAGATTACGAATGGAAATGGATCGGTGAGAGAGTGAGAGGACGGATTGAAATGGATCATGGAAAGAAAGAGAGAGAGGGAGGGGCCGGATTTAAACGCATTGCTGAGAAAGAGAAAATGAGTGAGAGAGGCCAGATTGAAATGGATCAGAGAGAGAGAGAGAGAGGCCAGATTGAAACAGATCGGGGAAAGAGAGAGAAAAGCCAGATTTGAACGGACTGGTGAGAAAGAGAGAGAAAGTGAGAACGGCAGTATTGAAAAGGATTGGTGAAAAAGAGAGAGAGAGAGAGAGAGAGAGAGAGATGACGAATGGAAATGGATAGGAGAGAGAGAGAGAGTCCGGATTGAATTGGATCAGTGAGAGAGAGAGAGAAGATGGATTGAAACGGATCGGGGAAAGAGAGAGAGAGAGAGAGAGAAAGAGAGAGAGTGAGGCCAGACTGAAACGGCTCGCAGAGGGAGAGAGAGAGAGAGAGATGACGAATAGAAATGGATCAGTGAGAGAGAGAGAGAGGCCGGATTGAAATGGATCGGTGAGAGTATAAGAGGTCGGATTTAAATGGAATGGTGAGAGAGAGAGAGAGAGATATGCCGAATGGAAACGGATCGGTGAGAGATAAAGAGGCCGGATTGAAATGGATCGGTGAGAGAGAGAGAGAGAAAAGCTGCATTGATACGAATTGGTGAGAGAGAGAGAGGGAGGCTGGATTGAAATGGATCAATGAGAGAGAGAGGACGGACTGAAATGGATTGGTGAGAGAGAGAGAGAGTTTGGATTGAAATGGATCGTAGAGAAAGGGGGAGAGAGAGAGAGAGAGAGAGAGAGAGGACGGTTTGAAATGGATCGGTGGGAGAGAGAGAGAGAGAGGCCAGACTGAAACGGATCGCAGAGAGGGAGCGAGAAAGAGAGAGAGAGAGAGGAAGTATTGAAACGGATCGAGCAGATAGAGAGTGAGGCTGCATTTAAAAGGATTGGTGAGAAAGAGAGAGAGAGAAAGAGAGAATACGAATGGAAATGGATCGGGGAGAGAGAGAGAGAGAGGACGGATTGAAATGAATCAGTGAGAGTAAGAGCAGCCGGTTTTAAATGCATTGGTGAGAAAGATAAAGTGAGTGAGAGAGCCAGATTGAAATGGATCAGAGAGAGAGAGAGAGAGAGGACGGATTGAAATGAATCAGTGAGAGATAGAGAGAGAGAGAGAGAGAGAGAGAGAGATGCCGAATGGAAACGGATCGGTGAGAGATAAAGAGGCCGGATTGAAAGGGATCGGTGAGAGAGAGTGAAAGACAGAGTAAGAGTGGACGGATTGAAACGTATCGGGGAGAGAGAGAGTGAAGCTGGATTTAAACAAATTGGAGAGAAAGAGAGAATACGAATGGAAATGGATCGGGGAGAGAGAGAGAGAGAGAGAGGCCGGATTGAAATGGATCATGGAGAAAGGGAGAGACAGAGAGAGAGAGAGAGAGATGACGAATGGAAATGGATCGGTGAGAGAGAGAGAGAGAGTGGACGAAAGAGGGAGAGAGAGAAAGAGAGAGGACGAATGGAAATGGATCGGGGAGAGAGTGAGAGGACGGATTGAAACGGATCATGGAAAGAGAGAGAGAGAGGGAGAGGCCGGATTTAAACGCATTGGTGAGAAAGAGAAAGTGAGTGAGAGAGGCCAGATTGAAATGGATCAGTGAGAGAGAGAGAGAGGACGGATTGAAACGGATCGGGGAATGAGAGAGAGAGAGAGAGAGAAAGAGAGAGAGAGAGGCCAGACTGAAACGGCTCGCAGAGAGAGAGAGAGAGAGAGAGATGACGAATGGAAATGGATCGGTGAGAGAGAGAGAGAGGCCGGATTGAAATGGATCGGTGAGATTATAAGAGGTCGGATTTAAATGGATTGGTGAGAGAGAGAGAGATATGCCGAATGGAAACGGATCGGTGAGAGATAAAGAGGCCGGATTGAAATGGATCGGTGAGAGAGAGAGAGAGAAAAGCTGCATTGATACGAAATGGTGAGAGAGAGAGAGGGAGGCTGGATTGAAATGGATCAATGAGAGAGTGAGAGGACGGACTGAAATGGATTGGTGAGAGAGAGAGAGAGTTTGGATTGAAATGGATCGTAGAGAAAGGGAGAGAGAGAGAAAGAGACAGTGAGAGAGGACGAATGCAAATGGATCGGGGAAAGAGAGAGAGAGAGAGAGAGAGAGGCCGGATTGAAAGGGAGAGAGAGAGAGAGAGATGACGAATGGAAATGGATCGGTGAGAGAGAGAGAGGACGGATTGAAAGGGATCATAGAAAGAGAGAGAGGATGAATGGAAATGGATCAAGGAGATAGGGAGTGAGGCTGCATTTAAAAGGGTTGGTGGGAAAGAGAGAGAGAGAAAGAGAGAATACGAATGGAAATGGATCGGGGAGAGAGAAAGAGGCCGGATTGAAATGGATCGGTGAGAGAGAGAGAGAGGACGGTTTAAAATGGATCAGTGAGAGAGAGAGAGAGAGAGAGAGAGAAAGGCCGGATTTGAACGGATTGGTGAGAAAGAGAGAGAGAGAGAGAGAAATCCTGGATTGATACGAATTGGTGAGAGAGAGAGAGGCCGGACTGAAATGGATTGGTGAGAGAGAGAGAGAGAGAGATTACGAATGGAAATGGATCGGTGAGAGAGTGAGAGGACGGATTGAAATGGATCATGGAAAGAAAGAGAGAGAGGGAGGGGCCGGATTTAAACGCATTGCTGAGAAAGAGAAAATGAGTGAGAGAGGCCAGATTGAAATGGATCAGAGAGAGAGAGAGAGAGGCCAGATTGAAACAGATCGGGGAAAGAGAGAGAAAAGCCAGATTTGAACGGACTGGTGAGAAAGAGAGAGAAAGTGAGAACGGCAGTATTGAAAAGGATTGGTGAAAAAGAGAGAGAGAGAGAGAGAGAGAGAGAGATGACGAATGGAAATGGATAGGAGAGAGAGAGAGAGTCCGGATTGAATTGGATCAGTGAGAGAGAGAGAGAAGATGGATTGAAACAGATCGGGGAAAGAGAGAGAGAGAGAGAGAGAAAGAGAGAGAGTGAGGCCAGACTGAAACGGCTCGCAGAGGGAGAGAGAGAGAGAGAGATGACGAATAGAAATGGATCAGTGAGAGAGAGAGAGAGGCCGGATTGAAATGGATCGGTGAGAGTATAAGAGGTCGGATTTAAATGGAATGGTGAGAGAGAGAGAGAGATATGCCGAATGGAAACGGATCGGTGAGAGATAAAGAGGCCGGATTGAAATGGATCGGTGAGAGAGAGAGAGAGAAAAGCTGCATTGATACGAATTGGTGAGAGAGAGAGAGGGAGGCTGGATTGAAATGGATCAATGAGAGAGAGAGGACGGACTGAAATGGATTGGTGAGAGAGAGAGAGAGTTTGGATTGAAATGGATCGTAGAGAAAGGGGGAGAGAGAGAGAGAGAGAGAGAGAGAGGACGGTTTGAAATGGATCGGTGGGAGAGAGAGAGAGAGAGGCCAGACTGAAACGGATCGCAGAGAGGGAGCGAGAAAGAGAGAGAGAGAGAGGAAGTATTGAAACGGATCGAGCAGATAGAGAGTGAGGCTGCATTTAAAAGGATTGGTGAGAAAGAGAGAGAGAGAAAGAGAGAATACGAATGGAAATGGATCGGGGAGAGAGAGAGAGAGAGGATGGATTGAAATGAATCAGTGAGAGTAAGAGCAGCCGGTTTTAAATGCATTGGTGAGAAAGATAAAGTGAGTGAGAGAGCCAGATTGAAATGGATCAGAGAGAGAGAGAGAGAGGACGGATTGAAATGAATCAGTGAGAGATAGAGAGAGAGAGAGAGAGAGAGAGAGAGATGCCGAATGGAAACGGATCGGTGAGAGATAAAGAGGCCGGATTGAAAGGGATCGGTGAGAGAGAGTGAAAGACAGAGTAAGAGTGGACGGGTTGAAACGTATCGGGGAGAGAGAGAGTGAAGCTGGATTTAAACAAATTGGAGAGAAAGAGAGAATACGAATGGAAATGGATCGGGGAGAGAGAGAGAGAGAGATAGGCCGGATTGAAATGGATTGGTGAGAGAGAGAGAGAGAGAGATTACGAATGGAAATGGATCGGTGAGAGAGTGAGAGGACAAATTGAAATGGATAATGGAAAGAAAGAGAGAGGGAGGGGCCGGATTTAAACGCATTGGTGAGAAAGAGAAAGTGAGTGAGAGAGGCCAGATTGAAACAGATCGGGGAAAGAGAGAGAAAAGCCAGATTTGAACGGACTGGTGAGAAAGAGAGAGAAAGTGAGAACGGCAGTATTGAAAAGGATTGGTGAAAGAGAGAGAGAGAGAGAGAGAGAGAGAGAGAGAGAGATGACGAATGGAAATGGATAGGAGAGAGAGAGAGAGTCCGGATTGAATTGGATCAGTGAGAGAGAGAGAGAGGACGGATTGAAACGGATCGGGGAAAGGGAGAGAGAGAGAGAGAGAGAAAGAGAGAGAGAGAGGCCAGACTGAAATGGCTCGCAGAGAGAGAGAGAGTGAGAGAGATGACGGATTGAAATTGATCGGTGAGAGAGAGAGAGAGAAAAACTGCATTGATACGAATTGGTGAGAGAGAGAGAGGGAGGCTGGATTGAAATGGATCAGTGAGAGAGAGAGGACGGACTGAAATGGATTGGTGAGAAAGAGAGAGAGAGAGTTTGGATTGAAATGGATTGGAGAGAAAGGGAAAGAGAGAGAAATAGAGAGTGAGAGAGGACGAATGCAAATGGATCGGGGAAAGAAAGAGAAAGAGAGAGAGAGGCCAGACTGAAACGGCTCGCAGAGAGAGAGAGAGTGAGAGAGATGACGGATTGAAATTGATCGGTGAGAGAGAGAGAGAGAGAGAGAATGGCTGGATTGATACGAATTGGTGAGAGAGAGAGAGGACGGATTGAAAGGGATCGGTGAGAGAAAGACAGAGAGGACGGATTGAAACAGATCGGGGAAAGAGAGAGAGAGAGAGAAAGAGGACGGATTGAAATGGATCGGTGAGAGAGAGAGAGAGAGAGAGAGAGAGGCCAGTCTGAAACGGATCGCAGAGAGAGAGCGAGAAAGAGTGAGAGAGAGAGGAAGTATTGAAACTGATCGAGCAGATAGAGAGTGAGGCTGCATTTAAAAGGATTGGTGAGAAAGAGAGAGAGAGAAAGAGAATACGAATGGAAATGGATCGGGGAGAGAGAGAGAGAGAGGACGGATTGAAATGAATCAGTGAGAGTAAGAGCGGCCGGATTTAAATGCATTGGTGAGAAAGATAAAGTGAGTGAGAGAGCCAGATTGAAATGGATCAGAGAGAGAGAGAGAGAGGCCAGATTGAAACAGATCGGGGAAAGAGAGAGAAAAGCCAGATTTGAACGGACTGGTGAGAAAGAGAGAGACAGTGAGAACGGCAGTATTGAAAAGGATTGGTGAAAAAGAGAAAGAGAGAGAGAGAGAGAGAAATCCTGGATTGATACGAATTGGTGAGAGAGAGAGAGAGAGAGAGGATGGATTGAAATGGATCAGTGAGAGAGAGAGAGGACGTACAGAACTGGATTGGGGAGAGAGAGAGAGAGAGAGAGGAAGGATTGAAATGGATTGGAGAGTAAGAGAGAGAGAAGCCGGAATGAAATTGTTGGGTGAGAGAGAGAAAGAGAGAGAGAGAGAAAGGACGGATTGAAATGGATTGGTGAGAGAGAGAGAGAGATATGCCGATTGGAAACGGATCGGTGAGAGAGAAAGAGGCCGAACTGAAATGGATCAGTGTGAGAGAGAAAGAGAGAGAGAGAGAGAGAGGACGGATTGAAATTGATCGGTGAGAGAGAGAGAGAGAGAATGGCTGGATTGATACGAATTGGTGAGAGAGAGAGGACGGATTGAAAGGGATCGGTGAGAGAGAGAGAGAGAGAGAGGAAGAATTGAAACAAATTGGGGAGAGAGAGAGTGAGGCTGGGTTTAAACGGATCAGTGAGAGAGATAGAGAGAAAGGCTGGATTGATACGAATTGGTGAGAGAGAGAGAGAGGCTGGATTGAAATAGATGAGTGAGAGAGAGAGAGAGGACGGACTGAAATGGATTGGTGAGAGAGAGAGAGACAGGCCGGATTGAAATGGATCGTAGAGAAAGGGGGAAAGAGAGAGAGAGAGAGAGAGAGAGATGACGAATGGAAATGGATCGGGGAGAGAGAAAGAGGCCGGATTGAAATGGATCGGTGAGAGTAAGAGAGGCCGGATTGAAATGGATTGGTGAGAGAGAGAGAGAGGATGGTTTGAAATGGATCAGTGAGAGATAGAGAGAGAGAGAGAGAGAGAGAGATGCCGAATGGAAACGGATCGGTGAGAGATAAAGAGGCCGGATTGAAAGGGATCGGTGAGAGAGAGTGAAAGACAGAGTAAGAGTGGACGGATTGAAAAGTATCGGGGAGAGAGAGAGTGAAGCTGGATTTAAACAAATTGGAGAGAAAGAGAGAATACGAATGGAAATGGATCGGGGAGAGAGAGAGAGAGAGAGAGGCCGGATTGAAATGGATCATGGAGAAAGGGAGAGACAGAGAGAGAGAGAGAGAGATGACGAATGGAAATGGATCGGGGAGAGAGAGACAGAACGGATTGAAAGGGATCGGTGAGAGAGAGAGAGAGGAAGGATTGAAATGGATTGGAGAGGGAGAGAGAGAGAGAGGCCGGATTGAAATGGATCAGTGAGAGTGAGAGAGAGAGAGGACGGACTGAAAGGGACCAGTGAGAGAGAGAGAAAGAGAGAGAGAGGCCGGATTTGAATGGATTGGTGAGAAAGAGAGAAAGAGAGAGAGAAAGAGAAATCCTGGATTGATACGAATTGGTGAGAGAGAGAGAGAGAGAGATGACGAATGGAAATGGATCGGTGAGAGAGAGAGAGAGAGAGGACGAAAGAGGGAGAGAGAGAGAAAGAGAGAGGACGAATGGAAATGGATCGGGGAGAGAGTGAGAGGACGGATTGAAACGGATCGGGGAAAGAGAGAGAGAGAGCGAGAGGCCGGATTTAAACGCATTGGTGAGAAAGAGAAAGTGAGTGAGAGAGGCCAGATTGAAATGGATCAGTGAGAGAGAGAGAGAGGACGGATTGAAACGGATCGGGGAATGAGAGAGAGAGAGAGAGAGAAAGAGAGAGAGAGAGGCCAGACTGAAACGGCTCGCAGAGAGAGAGAGAGAGAGATGACGAATGGAAATGGATCGGTGAGAGAGAGAGAGAGGCCGGATTGAAATGGATCAGTGAGATTATAAGAGGTCGGATTTAAATGGATTGGTGAGAGAGAGAGAGAGATATGCCGAATGGAAACGGATCGGTGAGAGATAAAGAGGCCGGATTGAAATGGATCGGTGAGAGAGAGAGAGAGAAAAGCTGCATTGATACGAATTGGTGAGAGAGAGAGAGAGAGAGGACGGATTGAAATGAATCAGTGAGAGTAAGAGCGGCCGGATTTAAATGCATTAGTGAGAAAGATCAAGTGAGTGAGAGAGCCAGATTGAAATGGATCAGAGAGAGAGAGAGAGAGAGGCCAGATTGAAACAGATCGGGGAAAGAGAGAGAAAAGCCAGATTTGAACGGACTGGTGAGAAAGAGAGAGACAGTGAGAACGGCAGTATTGAAAAGGATTGGTGAAAAAGAGAGAGAGAGAGAGAGAGAGAGAAATCCTGGATTGATACGAATTGGTGAGAGAGAGAGAGAGAGGATGGATTGAAATGGATCAGTGAGAGAGAGAGAGAGAGGATGGATTGAAATGGATCAGTGAGAGAGAGAGAGAGAGAAGCCGGAATGAAATTGTTGGGTGAGAGAGAGAAAAAGAGAGAGAGAGAAAGGACGGATTGAAATGGATTGCTGAGAGAGAGAGAGAGATATGCCGATTGGAAACGGATCGGTGAGAGAGAAAGAGGCCGAATTGAAATGGATCAGTGTGAGAGAGAAAGAGAGAGAGAGAGAGAGAGGACGGATTGAAATTGATCGGTGAGAGAGAGAGAGAGAGAATGGCTGGATTGATACGAATTGGTGAGAGAGAGAGGACGGATTGAAATGGATCGGTGAGAGAGAGAGAGAGAGAGAGAGGAAGAATTGAAACAAATTGGGGAGAGAGAGAGTGAGGCTGGGTTTAAACGGATCAGTGAGAGATATAGAGAGAAAGGCTGGATTGAAACAAATTGGGGAGAGAGAGAGAGAGGCTGGATTGAAATAGATGAGTGAGAGAGAGAGAGAGAGGACGGATTGAAATGGATCGTAGAGAAAGGGGGAAAGAGAGAGAGAGAGAGAGAGAGAGAGATGACGAATGGAAATGGATCGGGGAGAGAGAGAGAGAGGACGGTTTGAAATGGATCAGTGAGAGATAGAGAGAGTGAGAGAGAGAGAGATGCCGAATGGAAACGGATCGGTGAGAGATAAAGAGGCCGGATTGAAAAGGATCGGTGAGAGAGAGTGAAAGACAGAGTAAGGGTGGACGGATTGAAACGTATCGGGGAGAGAGAGAGTGAAGCTGGATTTAAACAAATTGGAGAGAAAGAGAGAATACGAATGGAAATGGATCGGGGAGAGAGAGAGAGAGAGAGAGGCCGGATTGAAATGGATCATGGAGAAAGGGAGAGACAGAGAGAGAGAGGGAGATATGCCGAATGGAAACGGATCGGTGAGAGATAAAGAGGCCGGATTGAAATGGATCGGTGAGAGAGAGAGAGAGAAAAGCTGCATTGATACGAATTGGTGAGAGAGAGAGAGAGAGGACGGATTGAAATGAATCAGTGAGAGTAAGAGCGGCCGGATTTAAATGCATTGGTGAGAAAGATAAAGTGAGTGAGAGAGCCAGATTGAAATGGATCAGAGAGAGAGAGAGAGAGAGGCCAGATTGAAACAGATCGGGGAAAGAGAGAGAAAAGCCAGATTTGAACGGACTGGTGAGAAAGAGAGAGACAGTGAGAACGGCAGTATTGAAAAGGATTGGTGAAAAAGAGAGAGAGAGAGAGAGAGAGAGAAATCCTGGATTGATACGAATTGGTGAGAGAGAGAGAGAGAGGATGGATTGAAATGGATCAGTGAGAGAGAGAGGACGTACAGAACTGGATTGGGGAGAGAGAGAGAGAGAGAGGAAGGATTGAAATGGATTGGAGAGTAAGAGAGAGAGAAGCCGGAATGAAATGGTTGGGTGAGAGAGAGAAAGAGAGAGAGAGAGAAAGGACGGATTGAAATGGATTGGTGAGAGAGAGAGAGAGATATGCCGATTGGAAACGGATCGGTGAGAGAGAAAGAGGCCGAACTGAAATGGATCAGTGTGAGAGAGAAAGAGAGAGAGAGAGAGAGAGGACGGATTGAAATTGATCGGTGAGAGAGAGAGAGAGAGAGAATGGCTGGATTGATACGAATTGGTGAGAGAGAGAGGACGGATTGAAAGGGATCGGTGAGAAAGAGAGAGAGAGGACGGATAGAAACGGATCGGGGAAAGAGAGAGAGAGAGAGAAAGAGGACGGATTGAAATGGATCGGTGAGAGAGAGAGATAGAGAGGAAGAATTGAAACAAATTGGGGAGAGAGAGAGTGAGGCTGGATTTAAACGGATCAGTGAGAGAGATAGAGAGAAAGGCTGGATTGATACGAATTGGTGAGAGAGAGAGAGAGGCTGGATTGAAATAGATGAGTGAGAGAGAGAGAGAGGACGGACTGAAATGGATTGGTGAGAGAGAGAGAGACAGGCCGGATTGAAATGGATCGTAGAGAAAGGGGGAAAGAGAGAGAGAGAGAGAGAGAGAGAGATGACGAATGGAAATGGATCGGGGAGAGAGAAAGAGGCCGGATTGAAATGGATCGGTGAGAGTAAGAGAGGCCGGATTGAAATGGATTGGTGAGAGAGAGAGAGAGAGATGACGAATGGAAATGGATCGGTGAGAGAGAGAGAGAGGACGGTTTGAAATGGATCAGTGAGAGATAGAGAGAGAGAGAGAGAGAGAGAGAGAGATGCCGAATGGAAACGGATCGGTGAGAGATAAAGAGGCCGGATTGAAAGGGATCGGTGAGAGAGAGTGAAAGACAGAGTAAGAGTGGACGGATTGAAACGTATCGGGGAGAGAGAGAGTGAAGCTGGATTTAAGCAAATTGGAGAGAAAGAGAGAATACGAATGAAAATGGATCGGGGAGAGAGAGAGAGAGAGAGAGGCCGGATTGAAATGGATCATGGAGAAAGGGAGAGACAGAGAGAGAGAGAGAGAGATGACGAATGGAAATGGATCGGGGAGAGAGAGACAGAACGGATTGAAAGGGATCGGTGAGAGAGAGAGAGAGGAAGGATTGAAATGGATTGGAGAGGGAGAGAGAGAGAGAGGCCGGATTGAAATGGATCAGTGAGAGTGAGAGAGAGAGAGGACGGACTGAAAGGGACCAGTGAGAGAGAGAGAAAGAGAGAGAGAGGCCGGATTTGAATGGATTGGTGAGAAAGAGAGAAAGAGAGAGAGAAAGAGAAATCCTGGATTGATACGAATTGGTGAGAGAGAGAGAGAGAGAGATGACGAATGGAAATGGATCGGTGAGAGAGAGAGAGAGAGGACGAAAGAGGGAGAGAGAGAGAAAGAGAGAGGACGAATGGAAATGGATCGGGGAGAGAGTGAGAGGACGGATTGAAACGGATCGGGGAAAGAGAGAGAGAGAGGGAGAGGCCGGATTTAAACGCATTGGTGAGAAAGAGAAAGTGAGTGAGAGAGGCCAGATTGAAATGGATCAGTGAGAGAGAGAGAGAGGACGGATTGAAACGGATCGGGGAATGAGAGAGAGAGAGAGAGAAAGAGAGAGAGAGAGGCCAGACTGAAACGGCTCGCAGAGAGAGAGAGAGAGAGAGAGATGACGAATGGAAATGGATCGGTGAGAGAGAGAGAGAGGCCGGATTGAAATGGATCAGTGAGATTATAAGAGGTCAGATTTAAATGGATTGGTGAGAGAGAGAGAGAGATATGCCGAATGGAAACGGATCGGTGAGAGATAAAGAGGCCGGATTGAAATGGATCGGTGAGAGAGAGAGAGAGAAAAGCTGCATTGATACGAATTGGTGAGAGAGAGAGAGAGAGGACGGATTGAAATGAATCAGTGAGAGTAAGAGCAGCCGGATTTAAATGCATTAGTGAGAAAGATCAAGTGAGTGAGAGAGCCAGATTGAAATGGATCAGAGAGAGAGAGAGAGAGAGGCCAGATTGAAACAGATCGGGGAAAGAGAGAGAAAAGCCAGATTTGAACGGACTGGTGAGAAAGAGAGAGACAGTGAGAACGGCAGTATTGAAAAGGATTGGTGAAAAAGAGAGAGAGAGAGAGAGAGAGAGAGAGAGAAATCCTGGATTGATACGAATTGGTGAGAGAGAGAGAGAGAGGATGGATTGAAATGGATCAGTGAGAGAGAGAGAGAGAGAGGATGGATTGAAATGGATCAGTGAGAGAGAGAGAGAGGATGGATTGAAATGGATCAGTGAGAGAGAGAGAGAGAGAAGCCGGAATGAAATTGTTGGGTGAGAGAGAGAAAAAGAGAGAGAGAGAAAGGACGGATTGAAATGGATTGCTGAGAGAGAGAGAGAGATATGCCGATTGGAAACGGATCGGTGAGAGAGAAAGAGGCCGAATTGAAATGGATCCGTGTGAGAGAGAAAGAGAGAGAGACAGAGAGAGGACGGATTGAAATTGATCGGTGAGAGAGAGAGAGAGAGAATGGCTGGATTGATACGAATTGGTGAGAGAGAGAGGACGGATTGAAATGGATCGGTGAGAGAGAGAGAGAGAGAGAGGAAGAATTGAAACAAATTGGGGAGAGAGAGAGTGAGGCTGGGTTTAAACGGATCAGTGAGAGAGATAGAGAGAAAGGCTGGATTGATACGAATTGGTGAGAGAGATAGAGAGGCTGGATTGAAATAGATGAGTGAGAGAGAGAGAGAGAGGACGGATTGAAATGGATCGTAGAGAAAGGGGGAAAGAGAGAGAGAGAGAGAGAGAGAGATGACGAATGGAAATGGATCGGGGAGAGAGAAAGAGGCCGGATTGAAATGGATCGGTGAGAGTAAGAGAGGCCGGATTGAAATGGATTGGTGAGAGAGAGAGAGAGAGATGACGAATGGAAATGGATCGGTGAGAGAGAGAGAGAGGACGGTTTGAAATGGATCAGTGAGAGATAGAGAGAGTGAGAGAGAGCGAGATGCCGAATGGAAACGGATCGGTGAGAGATAAAGAGGCCGGATTGAAAGGGATCGGTGAGAGAGAGTGAAAGACAGAGTAAGGGTGGACGGATTGAAACGTATCGGGGAGAGAGAGAGTGAAGCTGGATTTAAGCAAATTGGAGAGAAAGAGAGAATACGAATGGAAATGGATCGGGGTGAGAGAGAGAGAGAGAGAGGCCGGATTGAAATGGATCATGGAGAAAGGGAGAGACAGAGAGAGAGAGAGATGACGAATGGAAATGGATCGGGGAGAGAGAGACAGAACGGATTGAAAGGGATCGGTGAGAGAGAGAGAGAGGAAGGATTGAAATGGATTGGGGAGAGAGAGAGAGAGAGAGGCCGGATTGAAATGGATCAGTGAGAGTGAGAGAGAGAGAGAACGGACTGAAAGGGACCGGTGAGAGAGAGAGAAAGAGAAAGAAATGCCGGATTTGAATGGATTGGTGAGAAAGAGAGAAAGAGAGAGAGAAAGAGAAATCCTGGATTGATACGAATTGGTGAGAGAGAGAGAGAGAGAGATGACAAATGGAAATGGATCAGTGAGAGAGAGAGAGAGAGAGGACGAAAGAGGGAGAGAGAGAGAGAGGACGAATGGAAATGGATCGGGGAGAGAGAGAGAGGACGGATTGAAACGGATCATGGAAAGAGAGAGAGAGAGGGAGAGGCCGGATTTAAACGCATTGGTGAGAAAGAGAAAGTGAGTGAGAGAGGCCAGATTGAAATGGATCAGTGAGAGAGAGAGAGAGGATGGATTGAAACGGATCAGGGAATGAGAGAGTGAGAGAGTAAGAAAGAGAAAGAGAGAGGCCAGACTGAAACGGCTCGCAGAGAGAGAGAGAGAGAGAGAGAGGACGAATGGAAATGGATCGGTGAGAGAGAGAGAGAGGCCGGATTGAAATGTATCGGTGAGATTATAAGAGGTCGGATTTAAATGGATTGGTGAGAGAGAGAGAGAGATATGCCGAATGGAAACGGTTCGGTGAGAGATAAAGAGGCCGGATTGAAATGGATCGGTGAGAGAGAGAGAGAGAAAAGCTGCACTGATACGAATTGGTGAGAGAGAGAGAGGGAGGCTGGATTGAAATGGTTCAATGAGAGAGAGAGAGGACGGACTGAAATTGATTGGTGAGAGAGAGAGAGAGTTTGGATTGAAATGGATCGTAGAGAAAGGGAGAGAGAGAGAAAGAGCCAGTGAGAGAGGACGAATGCAAATGGATCAAGGAAAGAGAGAGAGAGAGAGAGAGAGAGAGAGAGAGGCCGGATTGAAAGGGAGAGAGAGAGAGAGAGATGACGAATGGAAATGGATCGGGGAGAGAGAGAGAGGACGGATTGAAACGGATCAGAGAAAGAGAGAGAGGATGAATGGAAATGGATCAAGGAGATAGAGAGTGAGGCTGCATTTAAAAGGATTGGTGAGAAAGAGAGAGAGAGAAAGAGAGAATATGAATGGAAATGGATCGGGGAGAGAGAAAGAGGCCGGATTGAAATGGATCGGTGAGAGAGAGAGAGAGGACGGTTTGAAATGGATCAGTGAGAGAGAGAGAGAGAGAAAGGCCGGATTTGAACGGATTGGTGAGAAAGAGAGAGAGAGAGAGAGAAATCCTGGATTGATACGAATTGGTGAGAGAGAGAGAGAGAGGCCGGACTGAAATGGATTGGTGAGAGAGAGAGAGAGAGAGATTACGAATGGAAATGGATCGGTGAGAGAGTGAGAGGACGGATTGAAATGGATCATGGAAAGAAAGAGAGAGAGGGAGGGGCCGGATTTAAACGTATTGGTGAGAAAGAGAAAGTGAGTGAGAGAGGCCAGATTGAAATGGATCAGAGAGAAAGAGTGAGAGAGGCCAGATTGAAACAGATCGGGGAAAGAGATAGAAAAGCCAGATGTGAACGGACTGGTGAGAAAGAGAGAGACAGTGAGAACGGCAGTATTGAAAAGGATTGGTGAAAAAGAGAGAGAGAGAGAGAGAGAGTGAGAGAGAAAACCTGGATTGATACGAATTGGTGAGAGAGAGAGAGAGAGAGGATGGATTGAAATGGATCAGTGAGAGAGAGAGAGAGAGAGAGGACGTACAGAACTGGATTAGGGAGAGAGAGAGAGAGAGAGGAAGGATTGAAATGGATTGGAGAGTAAGAGAGAGAGAAGCCGGAATGAAATGGTTGGGTGAGAGAGAGAAAGAGAGAGAGAGAAAAAGGACGGTTTGAAATGGATCGGTGAGAGAGAGAGAGAGATATGCCGATTGGAAACGGATCGGTGAGAGTGAAAGAGGCCGAATAGAAATGGATCAGTGAGAGAGAGAAAGAGAGAGAGAGAGGACGGTTTGAAATTGATCGGTGAGAGAGAGAGAGAGAGAGAAAATGGCTGGATTGATACGAATTGGTGAGAGAGAGAGGACGGATTGAAAGGGATCGGTGAGAGAGAGAGAGAGAGGAAGGATAGAAACGGATCGGGGAAAGAGAGAGAGAGAGAGAAAGAAGACGGATTGAAATGGATCGGTGAGAGAGAGAGAGAGAGATATGCCGAATGGAAACGGATCGGTGAGAGATAAAGAGGCCGGATTGAAATGGATCGGTGAGAGAGAGAGAGAGAAAAGCTGCATTGATACGAATTGGTGAGAGAGAGAGAGGGAGGCTGGATTGAAATGGATCAATGAGAGAGAGAGGATGGACTGAAATGGATTGGTGAGAGAGAGAGAGAGTTTGGATTGAAATGGATCATAGAGAAAGGGAGAGAGAGAGAGGGAGAGAGAGAGAGAGGACGGTTTGAAATGGATCGGTGGGAGAGAGAGAGAGAGAGAGAGAGGCCAGATTGAAACGGATCGCAGAGAGGGAGCGAGAAAGAGAGAGAGAGAGAGGAAGGATTGAAACAAACGTGGGAGAGAGAGAGTGAGGCTGGATTTAAACGGATCAGTGAGAGAGATAGAGAGAAAGGCTGGATTGATACGAATTGGTCAGAGATATAGAGAGAGGTTGTATTGAAATAGATCAGAGAGAGAGAGAGAGAGAGAGAGGCCAGATTGAAACAGATCGGGGAAAGAGAGAGAAAAGCCAGATTTGAACGGACTGGTGAGAAAGAGAGAGACAGTGAGAACGGCAGTATTGAAAAGGATTGGTGAAAAAGAGAGAGAGAGAGAGAGAGAGAGAGAGAAATGCTGGATTGATACGAATTGGTGAGAGAGAGAGAGAGAGAGAGAGGATGGATTGAAATGGATCAGTGAGAGAGAGAGAGAGAGAGAGGACGTACAGAACTGGATTGGGGAGAGAGAGAGAGAGAGAGGAAGGATTGAAATGGATTGGAGAGTAAGAGAGAGAGAAGCCGGAATGAAATGGTTGGGTGAGAGAGAGAAAGAGAGAGAGAGAGAAAGGACGGATTGAAATGGATTGGTGAGAGAGAGAGAGAGATATGCCGATTGGAAACGGATCGGTGAGAGAGAAAGAGGCCGAACTGAAATGGATCAGTGTGAGAGAGAAAGAGAGAGAGAGAGAGAGAGGACGGATTGAAATTGATCGGTGAGAGAGAGAGAGAGAGAGAATGGCTGGATTGATACGAATTGGTGAGAGAGAGAGGACGGATTGAAAGGGATCGGTGAGAAAGAGAGAGAGAGGACGGATAGAAACGGATCGGGGAAAGAGAGAGAGAGAGAGAAAGAGGACGGATTGAAATGGATCGGTGAGAGAGAGAGAGAGAGAGGAAGAATTGAAACAAATTGGGGAGAGAGAGAGTGAGGCTGGATTTAAACGGATCAGTGAGAGAGATAGAGAGAAAGGCTGGATTGATACGAATTGGTGAGAGAGAGAGAGAGGCTGGATTGAAATAGAAGAGTGAGAGAGAGAGAGAGGACGGACTGAAATGGATTGGTGAGAGAGAGAGAGACAGGCCGGATTGAAATGGATCGTAGAGAAAGGGGGAAAGAGAGAGAGAGAGAGAGAGAGAGAGATGACGAATGGAAATGGATCGGGGAGAGAGAAAGAGGCCGGATTGAAATGGATCGGTGAGAGTAAGAGAGGCCGGATTGAAATGGATTGGTGAGAGAGAGAGAGAGAGATGACGAATGGAAATGGATCGGTGAGAGAGAGAGAGAGGACGGTTTGAAATGGATCAGTGAGAGATAGAGAGAGAGAGAGAGAGAGAGAGAGAGATGCCGAATGGAAACAGATCGGTGAGAGATAAAGAGGCCGGATTGAAAGGGATCGGTGAGAGAGAGTGAAAGACAGAGTAAGAGTGGACGGATTGAAACGTATCGGGGAGAGAGAGAGTGAAGCTGGATTTAAACAAATTGGAGAGAAAGAGAGAATACGAATGAAAATGGATCGGGGAGAGAGAGAGAGAGAGAGAGGCCGGATTGAAATGGATCATGGAGAAAGGGAGAGACAGAGAGAGAGAGAGAGAGATGACGAATGGAAATGGATCGGGGAGAGAGAGACAGAACGGATTGAAAGGGATCGGTGAGAGAGAGAGAGAGGAAGGATTGAAATGGATTGGAGAGGGAGAGAGAGAGAGAGGCCGGATTGAAATGGATCAGTGAGAGTGAGAGAGAGAGAGCACGGACTGAAAGGGACCAGTGAGAGAGAGAGAAAGAGAGAGAGAGGCCGGATTTGAATGGATTGGTGAGAAAGAGAGAAAGAGAGAGAGAAAGAGAAATCCTGGATTGATACGAATTGGTGAGAGAGAGAGAGAGAGAGATGACGAATGGAAATGGATCGGTGAGAGAGAGAGAGAGAGGACGAAAGAGGGAGAGAGAGAGAAAGAGAGAGGACGAATGGAAATGGATCGGTGAGAGAGAGAGAGAGAGGACGAAAGAGGGAGAGAGAGAGAAAGAGAGAGGACGAATGGAAATGGATCGGGGAGAGAGAGAGAGAGAGGACGAAAGAGGGAGAGAGAGAGAAAGAGAGAGGACGAATGGAAATTGATCGGGGAGAGAGTGAGAGGACGGATTGAAACGGATCGGGGAAAGAGAGAGAGAGAGCGAGAGGCCGGATTTAAACGCATTGGTGAGAAAGAGAAAGTGAGTGAGAGAGGCCAGATTGAAATGGATCAGTGAGAGAGAGAGAGAGGACGGATTGAAACGGATCGGGGAATGAGAGAGAGAGAGAGAGAAAGAGAGAGAGAGAGGCCAGACTGAAACGGCTCGCAGAGAGAGAGAGAGAGAGAGAGATGACGAATGGAAATGGATCGGTGAGAGAGAGAGAGAGGCCGGATTGAAATGGATCAGTGAGATTATAAGAGGTCGGATTTAAATGGATTGGTGAGAGAGAGAGAGAGATATGCCGAATGGAAACGGATCGGTGAGAGATAAAGAGGCCGGATTGAAATGGATCGGTGAGAGAGAGAGAGAGAAAAGCTGCATTGATACGAATTGGTGAGAGAGAGAGAGAGAGGACGGATTGAAATGAATCAGTGAGAGTAAGAGCGGCCGGATTTAAATGCATTAGTGAGAAAGATCAAGTGAGTGAGAGAGCCAGATTGAAATGGATCAGAGAGAGAGAGAGAGAGAGGCCAGATTGAAACAGATCGGGGAAAGAGAGAGAAAAGCCAGATTTGAACGGACTGGTGAGAAAGAGAGAGACAGTGAGAACGGCAGTATTGAAAAGGATTGGTGAAAAAGAGAGAGAGAGAGAGAGAGAGAGAGAGAGAAATCCTGGATTGATACGAATTGGTGAGAGAGAGAGAGAGAGGATGGATTGAAATGGATCAGTGAGAGAGAGAGAGAGAGAGGATGGATTGAAATGGATCAGTGAGAGAGAGAGAGAGGATGGATTGAAATGGATCAGTGAGAGAGAGAGAGAGAGAAGCCGGAATGAAATTGTTGGGTGAGAGAGAGAAAAAGAGAGAGAGAGAAAGGACGGATTGAAATGGATTGCTGAGAGAGAGAGAGAGATATGCCGATTGGAAACGGATCGGTGAGAGAGAAAGAGGCCGAATTGAAATGGATCCGTGTGAGAGAAAGAGAGAGAGACAGAGAGAGGACGGATTGAAATTGATCGGTGAGAGAGAGAGAGAGAGAATGGCTGGATTGATACGAATTGGTGAGAGAGAGAGGACGGATTGAAATGGATCGGTGAGAGAGAGAGAGAGAGAGAGGAAGAATTGAAACAAATTGGGGAGAGAGAGAGTGAGGCTGGGTTTAAACGGATCAGTGAGAGAGATAGAGAGAAAGGCTGGATTGATACGAATTGGTGAGAGAGAGAGAGAGGCTGGATTGAAATAGATGAGTGAGAGAGAGAGAGAGAGGACGGATTGAAATGGATCGTAGAGAAAGGGGGAAAGAGAGAGAGAGAGAGAGAGAGAGATGACGAATGGAAATGGATCGGGGAGAGAGAAAGAGGCCGGATTGAAATGGATCGGTGAGAGTAAGAGAGGCCGGATTGAAATGGATTGGTGAGAGAGAGAGAGAGAGATGACGAATGGAAATGGATCGGTGAGAGAGAGAGAGAGGACGGTTTGAAATGGATCAGTGAGAGATAGAGAGAGTGAGAGAGAGAGAGATGCCGAATGGAAACGGATCGGTGAGAGATAAAGAGGCCGGATTGAAAGGGATCGGTGAGAGAGAGTGAAAGACAGAGTAAGGGTGGACGGATTGAAACGTATCGGGGAGAGAGAGAGAGAAGCTGGATTTAAGCAAATTGGAGAGAAAGAGAGAATACGAATGGAAATGGATCGGGGAGAGAGAGAGAGAGAGAGAGGCCGGATTGAAATGGATCATGGAGAAAGGGAGAGACAGAGAGAGAGAGAGAGAGATGACGAATGGAAATGGATCGGGGAGAGAGAGACGGAACGGATTGAAAGGGATCGGTGAGAGAGAGAGAGAGAGGAAGGATTGAAATGGATTGGAGAGAGAGAGAGAGAGAGGCCGGATTGAAATGGATCAGTGAGAGTGAGAGAGAGAGAGGACGGACTGAAAGGGACCGGTGAGAGAGAGAGAAAGAGAGAGAAAGGCCGGATTTGAACGGATTGGTGAGAAAGAGAGAAAGAGAGAGAGAAAGAGAAATCCTGGATTGATACGAATTGGTGAGAGAGAGAGAGAGAGAGAGGCCGGATTGAAATGGATTGGTGAGAGAGAGAGAGAGAGAGAGGCCGGATTGAAATGGATCATGGAGAAAGGGAGAGACAGAGAGAGAGAGAGAGAGATGACGAATGGAAATTGATCGGGCAGAGAGAGACAGAACGGATTGAAAGGGATCGGTGAGAGAGAGAGAGAGGAAGGATTGAAATGGATTGGGGAGAGAGAGAGAGAGAGAGGCCAGATTGAAATGGATCAGTGAGAGTGAGAGAGAGAGAGAACGGACTGAAAATGACCGGTGAGAGAGAGAGAAAGAGAAAGAAATGCCGGATTTGAATGGATTGGTGAGAAAGAGAGAAAGAGAGAGAGAAAGAGAAATCCTGGATTGATACGAATTGGTGAGAGAGAGAGAGAGAGAGATGACAAATGGAAATGGATCAGTGAGAGAGAGAGAGAGAGAGGACGAAAGAGGGAGAGAGAGAGAGAGGACGAATGGAAATGGATCGGGGAGAGAGAGGACGGATTGAAACGGATCATGGAAAGAGAGAGAGAGAGGGAGAGGCCGGATTTAAACGCATTGGTGAGAAAGAGAAAGTGAGTGAGAGAGGCCAGATTGAAATGGATCAGTGAGAGAGAGAGAGAGGACGGATTGAAACGGATCGGGGAATGAGAGAGAGAGAGAGAGAGAAAGAGAGAGAGAGAGGCCAGACTGAAACGGCTCGCAGAGAGAGAGAGAGAGAGAGAGAGAGGACGAATGGAAATGGATCGGTGAGAGAGAGAGAGAGGCCGGATTGAAATGGATCGGTGAGATTATAAGAGGTCGGATTTAAATGGATTGGTGAGAGAGAGAGAGAGATTTGCCGAATGGAAACGGTTCGGTGAGAGATAAAGAGGCCGGATTGAAATGGATCGGTGAGAGAGAGAGAGAGAAAAGCTGCATTGATACGAATTGGTGAGAGAGAGAGAGGGAGGCTGGATTGAAATGGTTCAATGAGAGAGAGAGAGGACGGACTGAAATTGATTGGTGAGAGAGAGAGAGAGTTTGGATTGAAATGGATCGTAGAGAAAGGGAGAGAGAGAGAAAGAGACAGTGAGAGAGGACGAATGCAAATGGATCAAGGAAAGAGAGAGAGAGAGAGAGAGAGAGAGAGAGAGAGGCCGGATTGAAAGGGAGAGAGAGAGAGAGAGATGACGAATGGAAATGGATCGGGGAGAGAGAGAGAGGACGGTTTGAAACGGATCATAGAAAGAGAGAGAGGATGAATGGAAATGGATCAAGGAGATAGAGAGTGAGGCTGCATTTAAAAGGATTGGTGAGAAAGAGAGAGAGAGAAAGAGAGAATATGAATGGAAATGGATCGGGGAGAGAGAAAGAGGCCGGATTGAAATGGATCGGTGAGAGAGAGAGAGAGGACGGTTTGAAATGGATCAGTGAGAGAGAGAGAGCGAGAGAGAAAGGCCGGATTTGAACGGATTGGTGAGAAAGAGAGAGAGAGAGAGAGAAATCCTGGATTGATACGAATTGGTGAGAGAGAGAGAGAGAGGCCGGACTGAAATGGATTGGTGAGAGAGAGAGAGAGAGAGATTACGAATGGAAATGGATCGGTGAGAGAGTGAGAGGACGGATTGAAATGGATCATGGAAAGAAAGAGAGAGAGGGAGGGGCCGGATTTAAACGTATTGGTGAGAAAGAGAAAGTGAGTGAGAGAGGCCAGATTGAAATGGATCAGAGAGAAAGAGTGAGAGAGGCCAGATTGAAACAGATCGGGGAAAGAGAGAGAAAAGCCAGATTTGAACGGACTGGTGAGAAAGAGAGAGAAAGTGAGAACGGCAGTATTGAAAAGGATTGGTGAAAATAAGAGAGAGAGAGAGAGAGAGAGAGAGATGATGAATGGAAATGGATAGGAGAGAGAGAGAGAGTCCGGATTGAATTGGATCAGTGTGAGAGAGAGAGAGGACGGATTGAAACGGATCGGGGAAAGAGAGAGAGAGAGAGAGAGAAAGAGAGAGAGAGAGGCCAGACTGAAACGGCTCGCAGAGGGAGAGAGAGAGAGAGAGATGACGAATAGAAATGGATCGGTGAGAGAGAGAGAGAGGCCGGATTGAAATGGATCGGTGAGAGTATAAGAGGTCGGATTTAAATGGAATGGTGAGAGAGAGAGAGAGATATGCCGAATGGAAACGGTTCGGTGAGAGATAAAGAGGCTGGATTGAAATGGATCAGTAAGAGAGAGAGAGAGAGAAAAGCTGCATTGATACGAATTGGTGAGAGAGAGAGAGAGAGGCTGGATTGAAATGGATCAATGAGAGAGAGAGGACGGACTGAAATGGATTGGTGAGAGAGAGAGAGAGTTTGGATTGAAATGGATCGTAGAGAAAGGGAGAGAGAGAGAGAGAGAGAGAGAGAGAGGACGGTTTGAAATGGATCGGTGGGAGAGAGAGAGAGAGAGAGAGGGGCCAGACTGAAACGGATCGCAGAGAGGGAGTGAGAAAGAGAGAGAGAGAGAGGAAGGATTGAAACAAATGGGGGAGAGAGAGAGTGAGGCTGGATTTAAACGGATCAGTGAGAGAGATAGAGAGAAAGGCTGGATTGATACGAATTGGTGAGAGATATAGAGAGAGGTTGTATTGAAATGGATCAGAGAGAGAGAGAGAGAGAGGCCAGATTGAAACAGATCGGGGAAAGAGATAGAAAAGCCAGATTTGAACGGACTGCTGAGAAAGAGAGAGACAGTGAGAACGGCAGTATTGAAAAGGATTGGTGAAAAAGAGAGAGAGAGAGAGAGAGAGTGAGAGAGAAAACCTGGATTGATACGAATTGGTGAGAGAGAGAGAGAGAGAGGATGGATTGAAATGGATCAGTGAGAGAGAGAGAGAGAGAGAGGACGTACAGAACTGGATTAGGGAGAGAGAGAGAGAGAGAGGAAGGATTGAAATGGATTGGAGAGTAAGAGAGAGAGAAGCCGGAATGAAATGGTTGGGTGAGAGAGAGAAAGAGAGAGAGAGAAAAAGGACGGTTTGAAATGGATCGGTGAGAGAGAGAGAGAGATATGCCGATTGGAAACGGATCGGTGAGAGTGAAAGAGGCCGAATAGAAATGGATCAGTGAGAGAGAGAAAGAGAGAGAGAGAGGACGGTTTGAAATTGATCGGTGAGAGAGAGAGAGAGAGAGAGAATGGCTGGATTGATACGAATTGGTGAGAGAGAGAGAGGACGGATTGAAAGGGATCGGTGAGAGAGAGAGAGAGAGAGAGAGAGGCCAGTCTGAAACGGATCGCAGAGAGAGAGCGAGAAAGAGTGAGAGAGAGAGGAAGTATTGAAACGGATCGAGCAGATAGAGAGTGAGGCTGCATTTAAAAGGATTGGTGAGAAAGAGAGAGAGAGAAAGAGAGAATACGAATGGAAATGGATCGGGGAGAGAGAGAGAGAGAGGACGGATTGAAATGAATCAGTGAGAGTAAGAGCGGCCGGATTTAAATGCATTGGTGAGAAAGATAAAGTGAGTGAGAGAGCCAGATTGAAATGGATCAGAGAGAGAGAGAGAGAGGCCAGATTGAAACAGATCGGGGAAAGAGAGAGAAAAGCCAGATTTGAACGGACTGGTGAGAAAGAAAGAGACAGAGAGAACGGCAGTATTGAAAAGGATTGGTGAAAAAGAGAGAGAGAGAGAGAGAGAGAGAAATCCTGGATTGATACGAATTGGTGAGAGAGAGAGAGAGAGGATGGATTGAAATGGATCAGTGAGAGAGAGAGAGAGAGAGGACGTACAGAACTGGATTGGGGAGAGAGAGAGAGAGAGAGGAAGGATTGAAATGGATTGGAGAGTAAGAGAGAGAGAAGCCGGAATGAAATTGTTGGGTGAGAGAGAGAAAGAGAGAGAGAGAGAAAGGACGGATTGAAATGGATTAGTGAGGGAGAGAGAGAGATATGCCGATTGGAAACGGATCGGTGAGAGTGAAAGAGGCCGAATAGAAATGGATCAGTGAGAGAGAGAAAGAGAGAGAGAGAGGACGGATTGAAATTGATCGGTGAGAGAGAGAGAGAGAGAGAGAATGGCTGGATTGATACGAATTGGTGAGAGAGAGAGAGGACGGATTGAAAGGGATCGGTGAGAGAGAGAGAGAGAGGACGGATTGAAATGAATCAGTGAGAGTAAGAGGGGCCGGATTTAAATGCATTGGTGAGAAAGATAAAGTGAGTGAGAGAGACAGATTGAAATGGATCAGAGAGAGAGAGAGAGAGAGGCCAGATTAAAACAGATCAGGGAAAGAGAGAGAAAAGCCAGATTTGAACGGATCGGTGAGAAAGAGAGAGACAGTGAGAACGGCAGTATTGAAAAGGATTGGTGAAAAAGAGAGAGAGAGAGAGAGAGAGAGAAAACCTGGATTGATACGAATTGGTGAGAGAGAGAGAGAGAGAGATGACGAATGGAAATGGATCAGTGAGAGAGAGAGAGAGAGGACGAAAGAGGGAGAGAGAGAGTGAGAGAGGACGAATGGAAATGGATCGGGGAGAGAGAAAGAGGCCGGATTGAAATGGATCGGTGAGAGAGAGAGAGAGGACGGTTTGAAATGGATCAGTGAGAGAGAGAGAGAGAGAGAGAAAGGCCGGATTTGAACGGATTGGTGAGAAAGAGAGAGAGAGAGAGAGAAATCCTGGATGGATACGAATTGGTGAGAGAGAGAGAGAGAGGCCGGACTGAAATCGATTGGTGAGAGAGAGAGAGAGAGAGATTACGAATGGAAATGGATCGGTGAGAGAGTGAGAGGACAAATTGAAATGGATAATGGAAAGAAAGAGAGAGAGGGAGGGGCCGGATTTAAACGCATTGTTGAGAAAGAGAAAGTGAGTGAGAGAGGCCAGATTGAAACAGATCGGGGAAAGAGAGAGAAAAGCCAGATTTGAACGGACTGGTGAGAAAGAGAGAGACAGTGAGAACGGCAGTATTGAAAAGGATTGGTGAAAGAGAGAGAGAGAGAGAGAGAGAGAGAGAGAGAGAGATGACGAATGGAAATGGATAGGAGAGAGAGAGAGAGTCCGGATTGAATTGGATCAGTGAGAGAGAGAGAGAGGACGGATTGAAACGGATCGGGGAAAGAGAGAGAGAGAGAGAGAGAGAAAGAGAGAGAGAGAGGCCAGACTGAAACGGCTCGCAGAGAGAGAGAGAGTGAGAGAGATGACGGATTGAAATTGATCGGTGAGAGAGAGAGAGAGAAAAACTGCATTGATACGAATTGGTGAGAGAGAGAGAGGGAGGCTGGATTGAAATGGATCAGTGAGAGAGAGAGGACGGACTGAAATGGATTGGTGAGAAAGAGAGAGAGAGAGTTTGGATTGAAATGGATTGGAGAGAAAGGGAAAGAGAGAGAAATAGAGAGTGAGAGAGGACGAATGCAAATGGATCGGGGAAAGAAAGAGAAAGAGAGAGAGAGGCCAGACTGAAACGGCTCGCAGAGAGAGAGAGAGTGAGAGAGATGACGGATTGAAATTGATCGGTGAGAGAGAGAGAGAGAGAATGGCTGGATTGATACGAATTGGTGAGAGAGAGAGAGGACGGATTGAAAGGGATCGGTGAGAGAAAGAGAGAGAGGACGGATTGAAACAGAAAGGGGAAAGGGATCAGTGAGATTATAAGAGGTCGGATTTAAATGGATTGGTGAGAGAGAGAGAGAGATATGCCGAATGGAAACGGATCGGTGAGAGATAAAGAGGCCGGATTGAAATGGATCGGTGAGAGAGAGAGAGAGAAAAGCTGCATTGATACGAATTGGTGAGAGAGAGAGAGGGAGGCTGGATTGAAATGGATCAATGAGAGAGTGAGAGGACGGACTGAAATGGATTGGTGAGAGAGAGAGAGAGTTTGGATTGAAATGGATCGTAGAGAAAGGGAGAGAGAGAGAAAGAGACAGTGAGAGAGGACGAATGCAAATGGATCGGGGAAAGAGAGAGAGAGAGAGAGAGAGAGAGAGAGAGAGAGATGACGAATGGAAATGGATAGGAGAGAGAGAGAGAGTCCGGATTGAATTGGATCAGTGAGAGAGAGAGAGAAGATGGATTGAAACGGATCGGGGAAAGAGAGAGAGAGAGAGAGAGAAAGAGAGAGAGAGAGGCCAGACTGAAACGGCTCGCAGAGGGAGAGAGAGAGAGAGAGATGACGAATAGAAATGGATCAGTGAGAGAGAGAGAGAGGCCGTATTGAAATGGATCGGTGAGAGTATAAGAGGTCGGATTTAAATGGAATGGTGAGAGAGAGAGAGAGATATGCCGAATGGAAACGGATCGGTGAGAGATAAAGAGGCCGGATTGAAATGGATCGGTGAGAGAGAGAGAGAGAAAAGCTGCATTGATACGAATTGGTGAGAGAGAGAGAGGGAGGCTGGATTGAAATGGATCAATGAGAGAGAGAGGACGGACTGAAATGGATTGGTGAGAGAGAGAGAGAGTTTGGATTGAAATGGATCGTAGAGAAAGGGGGAGAGAGAGAGAGAGAGAGAGAGAGAGGACGGTTTGAAATGGATCGGTGGGAGAGAGAGAGAGAGAGGCCAGACTGAAACGGATCGCAGAGAGGGAGCGAGAAAGAGAGAGAGAGAGAGGAAGTATTGAAACGGATCGAGCAGATAGAGAGTGAGGCTGCATTTAAAAGGATTGGTGAGAAAGAGAGAGAGAGAAAGAGAGAATACGAATGGAAATGGATCGGGGAGAGAGAGAGAGAGAGGATGGATTGAAATGAATCAGTGAGAGTAAGAGCAGCCGGATTTAAATGCATTGGTGAGAAAGATAAAGTGAGTGAGAGAGCCAGATTGAAATGGATCAGAGAGAGAGAGAGAGAGAGGACGGATTGAAATGGATCAGTGAGAGATAGAGAGAGAGAGAGAGAGAGAGAGAGAGATGCCGAATGGAAACGGATCGGTGAGAGATAAAGAGGCCGGATTGAAAGGGATCGGTGAGAGAGAGTGAAAGACAGAGTAAGAGTGGACGGGTTGAAACGTATCGGGGAGAGAGAGAGTGAAGCTGGATTTAAACAAATTGGAGAGAAAGAGAGAATACGAATGGAAATGGATCGGGGAGAGAGAGAGAGAGAGAGAGGCCGGATTGAAATGGATCATGGAGAAAAGGAGAGAGAGAGAGAGAGAGAGAGAGATGACGAATGGAAATGGATCGGGGAGAGAGAGACAGAACGGATTGAAAGGGATCGGTGAGAGAGAGAGAGAGGAAGGATTGAAATGGATTGGAGAGAGAGAGAGAGAGAGGCCGGATTGAAATGGATCAGTGAGAGTGAGAGAGAGAGAGAACGGACTGAAAGGGACCGGTGAGAGAGAGAGAAAGAGAGAGAAAGGCCGGATTTGAATGGATTGGTGAGAAAGAGAGAAAGAGAGAGAGAAAGAGAAATCCTGGATTGATACGAATTGGTGAGAGAGAGAGAGAGAGAGAGGCCGGATGTAAATGGATTGGTGAGAGAGAGAGAGAGAGAGATGACGAATGGAAATGGATCGGTGAGAGAGAGAGAGAGAGAGGACGAAAGAGGGAGAGAGAGAAAGAGAGAGGACGAATGGAAATGGATCAGTGAGAGAGGGAGAGAGGCCGGATTGAAATGGATCAGTGAGATTATAAGAGGTCGGATTGAAATGGATCGGTGAGAGAGAGAGAGAGAGAATGGCTGGATTGATACGAATTGGTGAGAGAGAGAGGACGGATTGAAAGGGATCGGTGAGTGAGAGAGAGAGAGGACGGGTAGAAACGGATCGGGGAAAGAGAGAGAGAGAGAGAAAGAGGACGGATTGAAATGGATCGGTGAGAGAGAGAGAGAGAGGAAGAATTGAAACAAATTGGGGAGAGAGAGAGTGAGGCTGGATTTAAACGGATCAGTGAGAGAGATAGAGAGAAAGGCTGGATTGATACGAATTAGTGAGAAAGAGAGAGAGGACGGACTGAAATGGATTGGTGAGAGAGAGAGAGAGACAGGCCGGATTGAAATGGATCGTAGAGAAAGAGGGAAAGAGAGAGAGAGAGAGAGAGAGAGATGCCGAATGGAAACGGACCGGTGAGAGATAAAGAGGCCGGATTGAAAGGGATCGGTGAGAGAGAGTGAAAGACAGAGTAAGAGTGGACGGATTGAAACGTATCGGGGAGAGAGAGAGTGAAGCTGGATTTAAACAAATTGGAGAGAAAGAGAGAATACGAATGGAAATGGATCGGGGAGAGAGAGAGAGAGAGAGAGGCCGGATTGAAATGGATCATGGAGAAAGGGAGAGAGAGAGAGAGAGAGAGAGAGATGACGAATGGAAATGGATCGGTGAGAGATAAAGAGGCCGGATTCAAAGGGATCGGTGAGAGAGAGTGAAAGACAGAGTAAGAGTGGACGGATTGAAACGTATCAGGGAGAGAGAGAGTGAAGCTGGATTTAAACAAATTGGAGAGAAAGAGAGAATACGAATGGAAATGGATCGGGGAGAGAGAGAGAGAGAGAGAGGCCGGATTGAAATGGATCGGTGAGAGAGAGAGAGAGAGAGGAAGAATTGAAACAAATTGGGGAGAGAGAGAGTGAGGCTGGATTTAAACGGATCAGTGAGAGAGATAGAGAGAAAGGCTGGATTGATACGAATTGGTGAGAGAGAGAGAGAGGCTGGATTGAAATAGATGAGTGAGAGAGAGAGAGAGGACGGACTGAAATGGATTGGTGAGAGAGAGAGAGACAGGCCGGATTGAAATGGATCGTAGAGAAAGGGGGAAAGAGAGAGAGAGAGAGAGAGAGAGATTACGAATGGAAATGGATCGGGGAGAGAGAAAGAGGCCGGATTGAAATGGATCGGTGAGAGTAAGAGAGGCCGGATTGAAATGGATTGGTGAGAGAGAGAGAGAGAGATGACGAATGGAAATGGATCGGTGAGAGAGAGAGAGAGGACGGTTTGAAATGGATCAGTGAGAGATAGAGAGAGAGAGAGAGAGAGAGAGAGAGAGATGCCGAATGGAAACGGATCGGTGAGAGATAAAGAGGCCGGATTGAAAGGGATCGGTGAGAGAGAGTGAAAGACAGAGTAAGAGTGGACAGATTGAAACGTATCGGGGAGAGAGAGAGTGAAGCTGGATTTAAACAAATTGGAGAGAAAGAGAGAATACGAATGGAAATGGATCGGGGAGAGAGAGAGAGAGATAGAGGCCGGATTGAAATGGATCATGGAGAAAGGGAGAGACAGAGAGAGAGAGAGAGAGATGACGAATGGAAATGGATCGGGGAGAGAGAGACAGAACGGATTGAAAGGGATCGGTGAGAGAGAGAGAGAGAGGAAGGATTGAAATGGATTGGAGAGAGAGAGAGAGAGAGGCCGAATTGAAATGGATCAGTGAGAGTGAGAGAGAGAGAGGACGGACTGAAAGGGAACAGTGAGAGAGAGAGAAAGAGAGAGAAAGTCCGGATTTGAACGGATTGGTGAGAAAGAGAGAAAGAGAGAGAGAAAGAGAAATCCTAAATTGATACGAATTGGTGAGAGAGAGAGAGAGAGAGAGGCCGGATTGAAAAGGATTGGTGAGAGAGAGAGAGAGAGAGATGACGAATGGAAATGGATCGGTGAGAGAGAGAGAGAGAGAGGACGAAAGAGGGAGAGAGAGAAAAAGAGAGGACGAATGGAAATGGATCGGGGAGAGAGTGAGAGGACGGATTGAAACGGATCATGGAAAGAGAGAGAGAGAGGGAGAGGCCGGATTTAAACGCATTGGTGAGAAAGAGAAAGTGAGTGAGAGAGGCCAGATTGAAATGGATTAGTGAGAGAGAGAGAGAGGACGGATTGAAACGGAACGGGGAAAGAGAGAGAGAGAGAGAGAGAGAGAGAGAGAGAGAGGCCAGACTGAAACGGCTCGCAGAGAGAGAGAGAGAGAGAGAGATGATGAATGGAAATGGATCGGAGAGAGAGAGAGAGAGGCCGGATTGAAATGGATCGGTGAGATTATAAGAGGTCGGATTTAAATGGATTGGTGAGAGAGAGAGAGAGATATGCCGAATGGAAACGGATCGGTGAGAGATAAAGAGGCCGGAGTGAAATGGATCGGTGAGAGAGAGAGAGAGAAAAGCTGCATTGATACGAATTGGTGAGAGAGAGAGAGGGATGCTGGATTGAAATGGATCAGTGAGAGAGAGAGGACGGACTGAAATGGATTGGTGAGAGAGAGAGAGAATTTGGATTGAAATGGATTGTAGAGAAAGGGAGAGAGAGAGAAAGAGAGAGTGAGAGAGGACGAATGCAAATGGATCGGGGAAAGAGAGAGAGAGAGAGAGAGAAAGGCCGGATTTGAACGGATTGGTGAGAAAGAGAGAGAGAGAGAGAGAAAAGCTGCATTGATACGAATTGGTGAGAGAGAGAGAGAGAGGCTGGCTTAAAATGGATTGGTGAGAGAGAGAGAGAGAGAGATGATGAATGGAAATGGATCGGTGAGAGAGTGAGAAGACGGATTGAAATGGATCATGGAAAGAGAGAGAGAGAGGGAGAGGCCGGATTTAAACGCATTGGTGAGAAAGAGAAAGTGAGTGAGAGAGGCCAGATTGAAATGGATCAGATAGAGAGAGAGAGAGAGGCCAGATTGAAACAGATCGGGGAAAGAGAGAGAAAAGCCAGATTTGAACGGACTGGTGAGAAATAGAGAGAAAGTGAGAACGGCAGTATTGAAAAGGATTGGTGAAAAAGAGAGAGAGAGAGAGAGAGAGAGAGAGAGAGAGAGATTACGAATGGAAATGGATAGGAGAGAGAGAGAGAGTCCGGATTGAATTGGATCAGTGAGAGAGAGAGAGAGGACGGATTGAAACGGATCAAGGAAAGAGAGAGAGAGAGAGAGAGAAAGAGAGAGAGAGAGGCCAGACTGAAACGGCTCGCAGAGAGAGAGAGAGTGAGAGAGATGACGGATTGAAATTGATCGGTGAGAGAGAGAGAGAGAGAGAGAATGGCTGGATTGATACGAATGGGTGAGAGAGAGAGAGGACGGATTGAAAGGGATCGGTGGGAGAAAGAGAGAGAGGACGGATTGAAACAGAAAGGGGAAAGAGAGAGAGAGAGAGAAAGAGGACGGATTGAAATGGATCGGTGAGAGAGAGAGAGAGAGAGAGAGGCCGGATTGAAATGGATCGGGGAGAGAGAGAGAGAGAGGCCAGTCTGAAACGGATCGCAGAGAGAGAGCGAGAAAGAGTGAGAGAGAGAGGAAGTATTGAAACGGATCGAGCAGATAGAGAGTGAGGCTGCATTTAAAAGGATTGGTGGGAAAGAGAGAGAGAGAAAGAGAGAATACGAATGGAAATGGTTCGGGGAGAGAGAGAGAGAGAGGACGGATTGAAATGAATCAGTGAGAGTAAGAGCGGCCGGATTTAAATGCATTGGTGAGAAAGATCAAGTGAGTGAGAGAGCCAGATTGAAATGGATCAGAGAGAGAGAGAGAGAGAGAGGCCAGATTGAAACAGATCGGGGAAAGAGAGAGAAAAGCCAGATTTGAACGGACTGGTGAGAAAGAGAGAGACAGTGAGAACGGCAGTATTGAAAAGGATTGGTGAAAAAGAGAGAGAGAGAGAGAGAGAAATCCTGGATTGATACGAATTGGTGAGAGAGAGAGAGAGAGGATGGATTGAAATGGATCAGTGAGAGAGAGAGGACGTACAGAACTGGATTGGGGAGAGAGAGAGAGAGAGAGGAAGGATTGAAATGGATTGGAGAGTAAGAGAGAGAGAAGCCGGAATGAAATTGATGGGTGAGAGAGAGAAAGAGAGAGAGAGAGAAAGGACGGATTGAAATGGATTGGTGAGAGAGAGAGAGAGAGATGCCGATTGGAAACGGATCGGTGAGAGAGAAAGAGGCCGAATTGAAATGGATCAGTGTGAGAGAGAAAGAGAGAGAGAGAGAGAGAGGACGGATTGAAATTGATCGGTGAGAGAGAGAGAGAGAGAATGGCTGGATTGATACGAATTGGTGAGAGAGAGAGGACGGATAGAAACGGATCGGGGAAAGAGAGAGAGAGAGAGAAAGAGGACGGATTGAAATGGATCGGTGAGAGAGAGAGAGAGAGAGAGGAAGAATTGAAACAAATTGGGGAGAGAGAGAGTGAGGCTGGATTTAAACGGATCAGTGAGAGAGATAGAGAGAAAGGCTGGATTGATACGAATTGGTGAGAGAGAGAGAGAGGCTGGATTGAAATAGATGAGTGAGAGAGAGAGAGAGGACGGATTGAAATGGATCGTAGAGAAAGGGGGAAAGAGAGAGAGAGAGAGGGAGTGAGATGACGAATGGAAATGGATCGGGGAGAGAGAAAGAGGCCGGATTGAAATGGATCGGTGAGAGTAAGAGAGGCCGGATTGAAAGGGATCGGTGAGAGAGAGTGAAAGACAGAGTAAGAGTGGACGGATTGAAACGTATCGGGGAGAGAGAGAGTGAAGCTGGATTTAAACAAATTGGAGAGAAAGAGAGAATACGAATGGAAATGGATCGGGGAGAGAGAGAGAGAGAGAGAGGCCGGATTGAAATGGATCAGTGAGAGATAGAGAGAGAGAGAGAGAGAGAGAGAGAGATGCCGAATGGAAACGGATCGGTGAGAGATAAAGAGGCCGGATTGAAAGGGATCGGTGAGAGAGAGTGAAAGACAGAGTAAGAGTGGACGGATTGAAATGTATCGGGGAGAGAGAGAGTGAAGCTGGATTTAAACAAATTGGAGAGAAAGAGAGAATACGAATGGAAATGGATCGGGGAGAGAGAGAGAGAGATAGAGGCCGGATTGAAATGGATCATGGAGAAAGGGAGAGAGAGAGAGAGAGAGAGAGAGATGACGAATGGAAATGGATCGGGGAGAGAGAGACAGAACGGATTGAAAGGGATCGGTGAGAGAGAGAGAGAGGAAGGATTGAAATGGATTGGAGAGAGAGAGAGAGAGAGAGGCCGGATTGAAATGGATCAGTGAGAGTGAGAGAGAGAGAGAACGGACTGAAAGGGACCGGTGAGAGAGAGAGAAAGAAAGAGAAAGGCCGGATTTGAATGGATTGGTGAGAAAGAGAGAAAGAGAGAGAGAAAGAGAAATCCTGGATTGATACGAATTGGTGAGAGAGAGAGAGAGAGAGAGGCCGGATTGAAATGGATTGGTGAGAGAGAGAGAGAGAGAGATGACGAATGGAAATGGATCGGTGAGAGAGAGAGAGGACGAAAGAGGGAGAGAGAGAAAGAGAGAGGACGAATGGAAATGGATCGGGGAGAGAGTGAGTGGACGGATTGAAACGGATCATGGAAAGAGAGAGAGAGAGGGAGAGGCCGGATTTAAACGCATTGGTGAGAAAGAGAAAGTGAGTGAGAGAGGCCAGATTGAAATGGATCAGTGAGAGAGAGAGAGAGGACGGATTGAAATGGATCGTAGAGAAAGGGGGAAAGAGAGAGAGAGAGAGAGAGAGAGATGACGAATGGAAATGGATCGGGGAGAGAGAAAGAGGCCGGATTGAAATGGATCGGTGAGAGTAAGAGAGGCCGGATTGAAATGGATCGGTGAGAGAGAGAGAGAGAGATGACGAATGGAAATGGATCGGTGAGAGAGAGAGAGAGGACGGTTTGAAATGGATCAGTGAGAGAGAGAGAGAGAGAGAGAGAGATGCCGAATGGAAACGGATCGGTGAGAGATAAAGAGGCCGGATTGAAAGGGATCGGTGAGAGAGAGTGAAAGACAGAGTAAGAGTGGACGGATTGAAACGTATCGGGGAGAGAGAGAGTGAAGCTGGATTTAAACAAATTGGAGAGAAAGAGAGAATACGAATGGAAATGGATCGGGGAGAGAGAGAGAGAGAGAGAGGCCGGATTGAAATGGATCATGGAGAAAGGGAGAGACAGAGAGAGAGAGAGAGAGATGACGAATGGAAATTGATCGGGCAGAGAGAGACAGAACGGATTGAAAGGGATCGGTGAGAGAGAGAGAGAGAGGAAGGATTGAAATGGATTGGAGAGAGAGAGAGAGAGAGGCCGGATTGAAATGGATCAGTGAGAGTGAGAGAGAGAGAGGACGGACTGAAAGGGACCGGTGAGAGAGAGAGAAAGAGAGAGAAAGGCCGGATTTGAAAGGATTGGTGAGAAAGAGAGAAAGAGAGAGAGAAAGAGAAATCCTGGATTGATACAAATTGGTGAGAGACAGAGAGAGAGAGAGAGAGAGAGAGGCCGGATTGAAATGGATTGGTGAGAGAGAGAGAGAGAGAGAGAGAGGCCGGATTGAAATGGATCATGGAGAAAGGGAGAGACAGAGAGAGAGAGAGAGAGATGACGAATGGAAACGGATCGGTGAGAGATAAAGAGGCCGGATTGAAAGGGATCAGTGTGAGAGAGAAAGAGAGAGAGAGAGAGAGAGGACGGATTGAAATTGATCGGTGAGAGAGAGAGAGAGAGAATGGCTGGATTGATACGAATTGGTGAGAGAGAGAGAGAGGCTGGATTGAAATGGATGAGTGAGAGAGAGAGAGAGGACGGACTGAAATGGATTGGTGAGTAAGAGAGAGACAGTCCGGATTGAAATGGATCGTAGAGAAAGGGGGAAAGAGAGAGAGAGAGAGAGAGAGAGAGAGATGACGAATGGAAATGGATCGGGGAGAGAGAAAGAGGCCGGATTGAAATGGATCGGTGAGAGTAAGAGAGGCCGGATTGAAATGGATTGGTGAGAGAGAGAGAGAGATATGCCGATTGGAAACGGATCGGTGAGAGAGAAAGAGGCCGAACTGAAATGGAACAGTGTGAGAGAGAAAGAGAGAGAGAGAGAGAGAGGACGGATTGAAATTGATCGGTGAGAGAGAGAGAGAGAGAATGGCTGGATTGATACGAATTGGTGAGAGAGAGAGGACGGATTGAAAGGGATCGGTGAGAGAGAGAGAGAGAGGACGGATTGAAATTGATCGGTGAGAGAGAGAGAGAGAATGGCTGGATTGATACGAATTGGTGAGAGAGAGAGGACGGATTGAAAGGGATCGGTGAGAGAGAGAGAGAGAGGACGGATAAAAACGGATCGGGGAAAGAGAGAGAGAGAGAGAAAGAGGACGGATTGAAATGGTTCGGTGAGAGAGAGAGAGA
>JAUPFR010000020.1:4028681-4038681 GCA_036925125.1 Oreortyx pictus | reverse complement strand
CTCTTGCTCATTTTATTTGATTTATTAGCTTCAATTCCAATTATATTGTATTATATTGTGTTATTTTGCTTTCTGATATCTTATTTAGTAAATTAGCTTTCCTCCTCAGATCGTTGCCGCTGTTTTGTTTCTAGGGCCCATCTCCCTTTTTCCTTTCCACCTTTCCCTTTCCTGGGGTGTGGGTCTGCGGGTCCCCCACACCAATCGTCACGGAACCGGGCCGATCCAGCCCGGTAAACCGTTGACCTTTTTGGCGCCCAACGTGGGGCAAAGCAGCTGCCTTAGCCGGGCAGAGACATAGTTTTAGAGTGAATCTCTGTCTCTTGCTAGCAAGCTTATCTGTAGTGCAGGTACTGTACGGCATAACACGACCTTGAAGTCTGGGCGTACTGCCAGTTGTTCTGGGATATATGTAAACTTTTTTGGGTGCTGCTAGCTTGTTTTAGTAAAGAAAAAAAAAAAAAAATGCTCTCTCGTTTTAAAGTGCTCTTAAAGGGGCTGCATTTCATTGTTTTTTTCTTTTTAATGCTCAAAACGTACTGGAACGTGGTTAAGTTTGCCATTCTGTTCCACTGGGTTTGGTCCCTGTATGAAAAACAAAAAGCAGTGATGGAGGCACTTGCCGGATACCAAGACAGCCCGGCTAATGAAACAAACTATAATATGTTAACAAATCATACAATGTTTGAATGGGTGTCCAGGTTCCCCTCTCAGTTTGCTATGAATTTTCAAGATTACAGCTTAGGGATGGGGTTAATGATTGGGATACTAGTCCTCCTGCATGTAATAGCACTTTACATAATGTGCAGGAAGCTTCTCCCAAAAACAGAGAATGTTGAATGGCAGGGAAAGTGGAGAGTTTTAGGAAAGAAATTAGAAGCATGGGGACCCCCGATGCCCTGGGATTTCACTCCTGAGCACTTGCAGGATCCTGAGGAGCTAGGCCTGTATCTGAGTAAAGGGTGTTGCGGCTCAGGAAGATCTGAGGTGGAACAGCTTATTTGGGGCTTGGCTTATGCTTACAGAGGTTTATATACTATTATGAAGAGAGAGAGTGTCCAAACTGAGGCCCGAACCAAAGAGGAAAACCTCCCGGTCACACCTGACCAGCCAAAGGATGCACCAGTATCAAAGTCAGTTGCCCCTGTGGAAGGCCAGAAATGGAAACGTGTGTCCTCGCGCCTAGAACGCAAAGAAGAGGTGATGAAAGAAGAGGAAGATACAGGCGAGGGAGAGGGCACAACTCCACCACCATCGAGAAAGGCAACAAAGAAAACTGAGAGACATGGAGAAAATAGTGATGATGAAGATGAGGAGAGAGTCAAAGTTACCACGTTTCGTCGGCCCATGAAAATGTCTGAGATCCAAGGCTCAAGAAAGGAGTTTGTTCGACGTCCGGATGAGAGTATTGTCACTTGGTTGCTTCGGTGTTGGGACAATGGGGCCAACAGTGTGTCCCTTGATAGTAACGAAGCTCGCCAACTAGGAAACATTGCCCGAGATCCGGCTGTCGACAGAGGGATCAGCAGGTATATGGAAGGAATTGCCAGCCTCTGGCAACGAATGCTAGTAGCTGTAAGAGAAAGATACCCCTACAAGAGTGACCTGGCACCTAAAGTGAAAAGATGGAAAACTATTGAGGAAGGCATCCAGTATTTGAGAGAAACAGCTGTGGCGGAAATGCTGTATGATCCCACGTTTGATCCTGATGATCGGGACCATGATCCGGAGAAAGTAAGGAGTACACCTGAAATATGTCAGAAGCTTTAAAAAACAGCACCAGAAAGGTACGCCGGTACACTAGTGACAACGTTCAACAGATATGAGGACCAAGACAGAAAACCCCCAATTTTTGAACTAATTCTTACACTTCAAAACTTTGAACAAAAATTTCCGCCGCCATACACGTCCATTTCAGCCATAACAAAGTTAGAAGGACAAATGGAAGATATATTGGGAAAATTATCCCGACTGATTGATAGGATTGAATCGGTTGCAGCTATCAGAAGCAAACGCCGTCCTGCTCGAGCAAATGACAGCACTGACTTCACTAACTTCATGTCACATGCGGCTTTGTGGAGTTACTTACGTGCACATGGAGAAGATATGAAGGAATGGCATCAAAAACCCACCCCTGCACTGCGAGCACGGGTGAGAGAATTACAACACAGACCAACTACTAGTGAAGTTATACCTATCACTACAGGTAACGAATAGAGGGGCCCTGCCCTCAGCCAGAGGAGGGAGAGGGATAATAGAGTGTACTGGACTGTGTGGATTCGGTGGCCTGGCACATCAAAACCACAAAAATATGAGGCACTGGTGGATACTGGTGCACAATGTACTTTAATGCCTTCAAGTTATAAAGGGACAGAATTGATTCATATCTCTGGAGTGACTGGGGGTTTTCAGGAATTGTCTGTGTTGGAGGCAGAAATAAGCCTCAGTGGTAAAGACTGGCAAAAACATTCTATTGTGACTGGCCCAGGGGCTCCATGTATACTTGGTATTGATTACCTCAAAAGGGGATATTTTAAGGATCCCAAAGGGTATCGATGGGCTTTTGGAATAGCTGCTGTGGACGCAGACAACATTAAGCAGCTGTCTGCTTTGCCTGGCCTGTCAGAAGATCCGTCTGTTGTGGGGTTGCTACAAGTGGAAGAGCAACAGGTACCGATTGCTACAAAAACGGTGCACAGACGGCAATACCGCACTAACAGGGATTCCTTGCTCCCAATTCATAATCTGATTCGTCAGCTAGAGAGCCAGGGAGTGATCAGTAAAACTCACTCTCCTTTTAACAGCCCCATATGGCCAGTGCGCAAAGCCAGTGGAGAATGGAGGCTGACGGTAGATTACCGTGGCCTGAATGAAGTCACACCCCCACTGAGTGCTGCTGTGCCGGACATGCTTCAACTCCAGTATGAACTGGAGTCAAAAGCAGCCAAGTGGTATGCCACCATTGACATTGCCAATGCCTTCTTTTCAATTCCTCTGGCCACAGAATGCAGGCCACAGTTTGCCTTCACCTGGAGGGGCGTTCAGTACACCTGGAACCGTTTGCCCCAGGGGTGGAAGCACAGCCCAACCATTTGTCATGGGTTGATCCAAACTGCATTGGAACAGGGCGGTGCTCCTGAGCACTTACAATACATTGATGACATCATTGTGTGGGGCAATACAGCAGGGGAAGTTTTTGAGAAAGGAGAGAGAATAATCCAGATCCTCCTGCGAGCTGGCTTTGCTATTAAGCGAAGCAAAGTGAAAGGGCCTGCACAGGAAATCCAGTTCCTAGGTATAAAGTGGCAAGATGGACGTCGTCACATCCCTACAGATGTGATTGACAAAATCACTGCCATGTCTCCACCCACCAGTAAGACAGAGACCCAAGCTTTTCTGGGTGTAGTGGGCTTTTGGAGAATGCATGTTCCAAACTATAGTCTCATTGTGAGCCCTCTCTTTCGGGTGACGCGGAAGAAGAATGATTTTGTATGGGGCCCTGAGCAGCAGCAGGCTTTTGAGCAAATCAAGCAAGAGATAGCCCGTGCCGTGGCCCTGGGGCCAGTGCGGACGGGACAGGATGTAAAGAACATCCTCTACACTGCTGCTGGAAAGGAAGGTCCCACTTGGAGTTTGTGGCAAAGGGCTTCTGGAGAGACCCGAGGCCGACCCCTTGGTTTCTGGAGTAGAGCATACAGGGGGTCTGAGGAGCGCTACACTCCAACTGAGAAGGAGATCTTAGCCGCGTACGAGGGGGTTCGAGCTGCTTCCGAAGTAATTGGAACTGAAACGCAGCTCCTTCTGGCACCTCGACTGCCAGTGCTGAACTGGATGTTCAAAGGAAAGGTTCCTTCCACCCATCATGCTACTGATGCCACTTGGAGTAAGTGGATTGCGCTGATTACACAGCGAGCTCGGATGGGGAACCTCAGTCATCCAGGAATCCTGGAGGTGATTATGGACTGGCCTGAAGGTAAAAAGTTTGGAACAATACCAGCAGAGGAGGTATCACGTGCTAAAGAGGCCCCACCATATAATGAACTACCAGAAGATGAAAAGAGATATGCCCTGTTCACAGATGGATCGTGTCGCATTGTGGGAAAGCACCGCAGATGGAAATCTGCTGTGTGGAGCCCCACACGACGAGTAGCAGAGGCCACTGAAGGAAAAGGAGAATCAAGTCAATTTGCAGAGGTAAAGGCTGTCCAACTGGCCTTAGATATTGCTGAACGAGAGAGGTGGCCAGTGCTTTATCTTTACACTGACTCATGGATGGTGGCAAATGCTTTATGGGGGTGGTTACAGCAATGGGAACAAAATGGCTGGCAACGGAGGGGTAAACCTATTTGGGCTGCTGAACTGTGGAAAGATATTGCTGCCCGAGTAAAGAATATAGTTGTGAAGGTGCGCCATGTAGATGCTCATGTTCCTAAAAGCCGGGCAACTGAAGAACAACAGAATAACCATCAGGTAGATCGAGCTGCCAAAGTTAAGATGGCTCAAGTAGACTTGGACTGGCAACATAAGAGTGAATTATTTTTAGCTCGATGGGCCCATGAAACCTCGGGCCTTCAGGGAAGAGACGCAACATATAAATGGGCTAGAGACCGAGGGGTGGACTTAACTATGGACGCTATTGCACAGGTTATCCATGACTGTGATACATGCGCCACAATTAAACAAGCCAAGAGGATGAAACCTCTTTGGGGGGAAGGGCGATGGCAAAAATATAAATATGGGGAGGCGTGGCAGGTTGATTATATCACCTTGCCACGATCTCGCAATGGCAAGCGTTACGTGCTTACCATGGTGGAAGCAACCACGGGGTGGCTTGAAACATATGCAGTACCCCATGCTACTGCCCGAAACACCATTCTAGGTCTCGAGAAACAAGTCCTATGGCGACATGGCACTCCAGAAAGAATTGAGTCAGATAATGGGACTCATTTCAAAAATTCTCTAGTAAATAATTGGGCCAAAGATCATGGTATTGAATGGATTTATCATATCGCCTATCACGCACCAGCTTCTGGTAAGATTGAAAGATACAATGGGTTGTTAAAAACCATGTTGAAAGCAATGGGTGGCGGAACATTTAAGCATTGGGAGAAGCATTTGGCAGAAGCCACCTGGTTGGTCAACACCCGAGGATCCATCAATCGCGATGGTCCTGCCCAATCCAGCTCTCTACCTACTGTAGAGGGAGATAAAGTCCCTGTAGTGCATGTAAAGAACATGTTGGGGAAAGCGGTTTGGGTCCTTCCAGCTTCTGGAAAGGGCAAACCTCTCCGTGGAACTGTCTTTGCTCAGGGACCTGGGTCCACTTGGTGGGTGATGCAGAAGAATGGGGATGTTCAGTGTGTACCACAAGGGAATTTGATGTTGGGGGAGTGCAGTCAGTAATTCCATGTATATAGATCTATATATATGTTGTGTGTGTGTATATAAAATGCATGTTAATCATTGTTCTTCTATATGTATCAAGCATGATGTAATGATGTGGAATAAGGGGTGGAATGTCATGGTTTTATGATTTTTGGTATTGGTATTCCACATCATAACAACATGTAGTGCATTAAGAGTTAAAGAGTTAATACTCCAACTCCACAGATCATTGATATTTTCCGGGTATTCCTGTCTCAGAAGAGAAGAACTATATTCCCCAGAAGACTTTGCGATGCTTTGCATTTTTACGTATTTTCCGCTCAGAGGGAAAAGATAAAAACCCTCTGCAGTCACAGGACACTCTCTTTCCTTCGGGATCGACTCAGCAGTGGGTGCTCGCTGCCGTATCGCCTTCAGCGTTAGTGTAAGGCCTTCGGTTTATCGGACACTCTCTCTTGCTCATTTTATTTGATTTATTAGCTTCAATTCCAATTATATTGTATTATATTGTGTTATTTTGCTTTCTGATATCTTATTTAGTAAATTAGCTTTCCTCCTCAGATCGTTGCCGCTGTTTTGTTTCTAGGGCCCATCTCCCTTTTTCCTTTCCCCCTTTCCCTTTCCTGGGGTGTGGGTCTGCGGGTCCCCCACACCAATCGTCACGGAACCGGGCCGATCCAGCCCGGTAAACCGTTGACAAATGGATTGGTGAGAGAGAGAGAGAGAGATGCCGATTGGAAACGGATCGGTGAGAGAGAAAGAGGCCGAATTGAAATGGATCCGTGTGAGAGAGAAAGAGAGAGAGAGAGAGAGAGGACGGATTGAAATGGATCGGTGAGAGAGAGAGAGAGAGAATGGCTGGATTGATACGAATTGGTGAGAGAGAGAGGACGGATTGAAAGGGATCGGTGAGAGAGAGAGAGAGAGGACGGATAGAAACGGATCGGGGAAAGAGAGAGAGAGAGAGAAAGAGGACGGATTGAAATGGATCGGTGAGAGAGAGAGAGAGAGAGAGGAAGAATTGAAACAAATTGGGGAGAGAGAGAGTGAGGCTGGATTTAAACGGATCAGTGAGAGAGATAGAGAGAAAGGCTGGATTGATACGAATTGGTGAGAGAGAGAGAGAGGCTGGATTGAAATAGATGAGTGAGAGAGAGAGAGAGGACGGATTGAAATGGATCGTAGAGAAAGGGGGAAAGAGAGAGAGAGAGAGAGAGAGAGATGACGAATGGAAATGGATCGGGGAGAGAGAAAGAGGCCGGATTGAAATGGATCGGTGAGAGTAAGAGAGGCCGGATTGAAAGGGATCGGTGAGAGAGAGTGAAAGACAGAGTAAGAGTGGACGGATTGAAACGTATCGGGGAGAGAGAGAGTGAAGCTGGATTTAAACAAATTGGAGAGAAAGAGAGAATACGAATGGAAATGGATCGGGGAGAGAGAGAGAGAGAGAGAGGCCGGATTGAAATGGATCATGGAGAAAGGGAGAGAGAGAGAGAGAGAGAGAGAGATGACGAATGGAAATGGATCGGGCAGAGATAAAGAGGCCGGATTGAAAGGGATCGGTGAGAGAGAGTGAAAGACAGAGTAAGAGTGGACGGATTGAAATGTATCGGGGAGAGAGAGAGTGAAGCTGGATTTAAACAAATTGGAGAGAAAGAGAGAATACGAATGGAAATGGATCGGGGAGAGAGAGAGAGAGAGAGAGGCCGGATTGAAATGGATCATGGAGAAAGGGAGAGAGAGAGAGAGAGAGAGAGAGATGACAAATGGAAATGGATCGGGGAGAGAGAGACAGAACGGATTGAAAGGGATCGGTGAGAGAGAGAGAGAGGAAGGATTGAAATGGATTGGAGAGAGAGAGAGAGAGAGAGGCCGGATTGAAATGGATCAGTGAGAGTGAGAGAGAGAGAGAACGGACTGAAAGGGACCGGTGAGAGAGAGAGAAAGAAAGAGAAAGGCCGGATTTGAATGGATTGGTGAGAAAGAGAGAAAGAGAGAGAGAAAGAGAAATCCTGGATTGATACGAATTGGTGAGAGAGAGAGAGAGAGAGAGGCCGGATTGAAATGGATTGGTGAGAGAGAGAGAGAGAGAGATGACGAATGGAAATGGATCGGTGAGAGAGAGAGAGGACGAAAGAGGGAGAGAGAGAAAGAGAGAGGACGAATGGAAATGGATCGGGGAGAGAGTGAGAGGACGGATTGAAACGGATCATGGAAAGAGAGAGAGAGAGGGAGAGGCCGGATTTAAACGCATTGGTGAGAAAGAGAAAGTGAGTGAGAGAGGCCAGATTGAAATGGATCAGTGAGAGAGAGAGAGAGGACGGATTGAAATGGATCGTAGAGAAAGGGGGAAAGAGAGAGAGAGAGAGAGAGAGAGATGACGAATGGAAATGGATCGGGGAGAGAGAAAGAGGCCGGATTGAAATGGATCGGTGAGAGTAAGAGAGGCCGGATTGAAATGGATCGGTGAGAGAGAGAGAGAGAGATGACGAATGGAAATGGATCGGTGAGAGAGAGAGAGAGGACGGTTTGAAATGGATCAGTGAGAGAGAGAGAGAGAGAGAGAGAGAGATGCCGAATGGAAACGGATCGGTGAGAGATAAAGAGGCCGGATTGAAAGGGATCGGTGAGAGAGAGTGAAAGACAGAGTAAGAGTGGACGGATTGAAACGTATCGGGGAGAGAGAGAGTGAAGCTGGATTTAAACAAATTGGAGAGAAAGAGAGAATACGAATGGAAATGGATCGGGGAGAGAGAGAGAGAGAGAGAGGCCGGATTGAAATGGATCATGGAGAAAGGGAGAGACAGAGAGAGAGAGAGAGAGATGACGAATGGAAATTGATCGGGCAGAGACAGAACGGATTGAAAGGGATCGGTGAGAGAGAGAGAGAGAGGAAGGATTGAAATGGATTGGAGAGAGAGAGAGAGAGAGGCCGGATTGAAATGGATCAGTGAGAGTGAGAGAGAGAGAGGACGGACTGAAAGGGACCGGTGAGAGAGAGAGAAAGAGAGAGAAAGGCCGGATTTGAAAGGATTGGTGAGAAAGAGAGAAAGAGAGAGAGAAAGAGAAATCCTGGATTGATACGAATTGGTGAGAGACAGAGAGAGAGAGAGAGAGAGGCCGGATTGAAATGGATTGGTGAGAGAGAGAGAGAGAGAGAGAGAGGCCGGATTGAAATGGATCATGGAGAAAGGGAGAGAGAGAGAGAGAGAGAGAGAGATGACGAATGGAAACGGATCGGTGAGAGATAAAGAGGCCGGATTGAAAGGGATCAGTGTGAGAGAGAAAGAGAGAGAGAGAGGACGGATTGAAATTGATCGGTGAGAGAGAGAGAGAGAGAATGGCTGGATTGATACGAATTGGTGAGAGAGAGAGAGAGGCTGGATTGAAATGGATGAGTGAGAGAGAGAGAGAGGACGGACTGAAATGGATTGGTGAGAGAGAGAGAGACAGTCCGGATTGAAATGGATCGTAGAGAAAGGGGGAAAGAGAGAGAGAGAGAGAGAGAGAGATGACGAATGGAAATGGATCGGGGAGAGAGAAAGAGGCCGGATTGAAATGGATCGGTGAGAGTAAGAGAGGCCGGATTGAAATGGATTGGTGAGAGAGAGAGAGAGATATGCCGATTGGAAACGGATCGGTGAGAGAGAAAGAGGCCGAACTGAAATGGAACAGTGTGAGAGAGAAAGAGAGAGAGAGAGAGAGAGGACGGATTGAAATTGATCGGTGAGAGAGAGAGAGAGAGAATGGCTGGATTGATACGAATTGGTGAGAGAGAGAGGACGGATTGAAAGGGATCGGTGAGAGAGAGAGAGAGAGGACAGATTGAAATTGATCGGTGAGAGAGAGAGAGAGAATGGCTGGATTGATACGAATTGGTGAGAGAGAGAGGACGGATTGAAAGGGATCGGTGAGAGAGAGAGAGAGAGGACGGATAAAAACGGATCGGGGAAAGAGAGAGAGAGAGAGAAAGAGGACGGATTGAAATGGATCGGTGAGAGAGAGAGAGAGAGAGAGGAAGAATTGAAACAAATTGGGGAGAGAGAGAGTGAGGCTGGATTTAAACGGATCAGTGAGAGAGATAGAGAGAAAGGCTGGATTGATACGAATTGGCGAGAGAGAGAGAGAGGCTGGATTGAAATAGATGAGTGAGAGAGAGAGAGAGGACGGACTGAAATGGATTGGTGAGAGAGAGAGAGACAGGCCGGATTGAAATGGATCGTAGAGAAAGGGGGAAAGAGAGAGAGAGAGAGAGAGAGAGATGACGAATGGAAATGGATCGGGGAGAGAGAAAGAGGCCGGATTGAAATGGATCGGTGAGAGTAAGAGAGGCCGGATTGAAATGGATTGGTGAGAGAGAGAGAGAGGATGGTTTGAAATGGATCAGTGAGAGATAGAGAGAGAGAGAGAGAGAGAGAGAGAGATGCCGAATGGAAACGGATCGGTGAGAGATAAAGAGGCCGGATTGAAAGGGATCGGTGAGGGAGAGTGAAAGACAGAGTAAGAGTGGACGGATTGAAACGTATCGGGGAGAGAGAGAGTGAAGCTGGATTTAAACAAATTGGAGAGAAAGAGAGAATACGAATGGAAATGGATCGGGGAGAGAGAGAGAGAG